>CAUYRT010010128.1:0-19487 GCA_963574885.1 Lepilemur ruficaudatus
ATAGAAAAAATTAGCAGGGCATAGTGGCACATGCCTGTTGTTCCAGCTACTCGGGAGGCTGAGGCAGGAGGATTGCTTGAGCCCAGGAGTTTGAGGTTGCTGTGAGCTAGGCTGACGCCACAGCACTCTAGCCCAGGCAACGGAGTGAGACTCTGTCTCAAAAAAAAATAAAAAATAAAAGCAATAGTAAGAACATTTAGTTGTAAATGGTAAGTCCTTTTAATAATAAAGTTAGATTGCCAGGGGCATTTGCTGCTACTTTGTTTGAAATTTGACTATTAGTTTCCAAGTTAATTCATTCCCTTTTGAAAAAAAATAGAACTTCTAATCTAAGTGTACTTCTTCCAGAGAAAAATTGCTACCTAGTTCAGTTCAGGCTAGTTCATTAAGCATCTCTTGACAGTCTATTATGTATGAGAATTTTTTTTTTTAATTATAGGGTTACAAAAATGAATGACACTTTCAGAACAGTGAGAGAGATGAACACAAATATAATTTCTTTTTCAAGGACATAGGATGCTAATGAATCACACAAAAGCCCCATGAATTCAAGGAAAACTTTTTGGAGTATGTGACTGTGTGGCTTAGGGTTGAGCAACAAACAAGTTAACAAGGTGGAAAGGTGAAAAAGGCTTTCCAAGTACGGTGTGTGTGTGTGTGTGTGCGAGTGTTTCTGTGTGTATGGGGGTGCATACTTCAGGGTTTTTCTTAATTACAAAAGTTAAGTGGTGCAGTGAGGTAGGGCGAAGAGATGTGGGGGATGAGATAGGAGTGGTGTGCTTCTGGCGAGAAGCTGCTGTCCTACCGCCTGGTTTCTCCTTTTATGGAACTTCTACTCTTTGGGGGTATAAATATCAAAGAGACTTCTTATTACAGGGGAAGTGTAGGGTACTGCCAGAATACACAGGAGGGACTCTTAATTTATTTGGGCTTAGAGTAGACTTTCTGGAATTGTGTAAGGGAAGACAAAAAGGATGAGGATGCCCACTAGTCATGTGGATGAAGGAGGAAAGGTTTAGCAGAGACAGCACAGAGGTATAAGATAACCTATGATAATGTAGGATCTGTCAAAAGTAGATGTTTTCGAAGTGTGATGTGTGCCAAGAGAAAACAGCAAGACATGAGGCTCAACCTCATGGCAACTTTATATACGGTCACACGCATACCTACACAGTCACACACACACGCACATATGACTATATAAATTTTTTTAAATTAACTTTTTATTTCAGAACAGTTTTATATATACAGAATTATTGCCAAGAGAGGACAGAGAGTTCACATATACTCCATACCCAATTTCCCCTATTAATAACATTTATATTGGCATGGTACATTTGTTACAATTAATGAGACAATACTGATACATTGCAATTAACTAAAGTCCTTACTTTACTCATCCACCGAACGCCCTTTTTCTGTTCCAGGATCCCATTCAAAATGCCACATTACATTTGGCCATCCTGTCTCCTTGGGCTTTGCTTGGTTGTGAGAGTTTCTCAGACTTTCTTTGCTTTTTTAGGACTTTGACAGTTTCAAGGAGTGTTAGTTAGATATTTTATAGAATATCCTTCGATTCCAATTTGTTTAATGTTTTTCTCATGATTAGACTGGGACACTGTGTTTTGGGGAGAAAAACTGCCTTTTTCATCACTTCGTATCAAGAATACATACTACCAATATAATCAATCCCTGTTGATGTTAACCTTGTTTACCTGGCTTGGGGTAGCGTTTGGCAGATTTATCACCATAAAGTTACACTTTTCCCCACTTTCACTTAAGAAGTGAACAAATCACTGCGTACGGCTTTCACTTAAGAAGTGGGGAGCTATATTCTCCCTCCTTGAGGGAGGAGTAAGTATCTATGTTAAGTTATTTGATATTCTTCTGTATGGGGTATGTGTCGATTCATCTACAATTTATTTAAACAAACGTTTATTCTCATTAGTATAAACATTTGCATTTTTTAAAACTTGGGGAAATAATTTAGTACTACTTGATTTAGTTGTTCTTCAAATTAATCCAGTGTTAGCCATTAGGAGATTTTTCCTTGGTTCCTGTGTCCCTTTGAAATGCCTCCATCATTGTGGTTTTATTTATTCATTTTTCACCATTTTTTTTAATGCTCCAGATGCTCCAAATTTATCTTGTACATTTTTCTTCTTCAGTCCTAGAATCAGCTATATCTCCAAAGAGCTCTGATTCCTTTCATTGGAGGATGGTATTAGAAACCAAGATCTGGGCACTAGGTATGCTCAATGATACTGGGGTATTGTTGCTCCTAGGGTCCCTCAGCTGACAGAAAGAGGAAGTATATGTGTTTGTGTTAACCTGAACATATACACATATCTGTTAATATTTCTGTATGCAACCATCTGCATCTATATTAAGCTAAGCATGAGTCTATACTGGTATCTACAACTATAATCCATTACCACATGAATCATTCTAGCCTCCTATCCTTGCTTACCTGTGAACTCTCGCCCCAACAATGAGAAACCTGGCTACCACCATGCACTGTCCACTTAGATAAGCGGCCAATTTGAGTATGTACGTACTGTGGTTTCCGTTGTTAACTCATGTTCCTGTGGGAAACAACTTTACCAGCCAGAGTACTGTGCTTACTGTAACAATAACTTTGGGGAGCACATGTCCCTTATTTCCACAGTTACATTGGACAATATCTCTCCACTGTCCCTTTCCACCTTCAGTGGGGCTGTTTCATACATTTGCAATGCAGTTAGTTTATTCTGTCACATTTCGCATTACATCCTGAGATCTCCTGACATGCTAAATAATTTTTTAAAATTTGCACACATTACGGTTAACTCTGTGTTGTAAAGTTCTATTGATTTTGACGAATGTATATTCAGTATTACAGTGTCATACGGACTAGTTTTAATGCCCTAAAAAGTCCCCTGTGCTTCATCTATTCAACGTCCCCACCTCCTGCCAACTTGAATCCCTGACAACGCCTGACTTGTTTGCCGTCTCTACAGATTGCCCTTTCTAAAATGTCATGTAATTGGAATCAAACATTTATGGCTTTTCCAGACTGACGTATTCATTTAGCAATGTATACATTTAAGGTTCATCTATGTTGTGTCGTGGCTTGACAGTTCATTTTTTCTAAGTTGCTGAATAATATTCCATTGTATGGATATAACACAGATTTGTTTCCTGCACTGAAGGACATTTTGGTTGCTTCCAAGTTTTGGAAATTATAAATAAAACTTTTATAAACATTTGTGCACAGGTTTTGTGTAGACATAGTTTTCCAAATCAGTTGAGTAAATACTGTGGTGTGTGATTGCTGGATTGTATGGTAAGATTCTGTGTAGCTTTGTAAGAAACCGGCAAACTGTCTTCCAAAGTGGCTGTGTTATTTTGCATTCCCGTGAGCAATAAATGAGAGTTCCTGTTGCTTCATATCCTTAACAGCAATTAGCAGTGTCAGTTTTTGCATTTTAGCCATTCTAATAGTTGTGTATTAGTGTCAGATTCTTGTTTTAATTTACAATTCCCCAATAAGAAATCATGTTGAACATTTTTACGTACATATTTGCCATCGACATATCTTCTCTGGGGAAGTATCTTTTCAGATCTTTTCCTTATTGTTGAATTCAATGATTTCTTTGTATATTTAGGATACAAGTACTATTCTAATATGTGTCTTGAAATCTTTTTTCAGTATGTGGTTTGTCTTTTTGCCTTAACATTGTTTTTCACATGGCAGTAGTTTTTACTTTTAATAAAGTACATCTTATCAATTTTTATTTCATGGATCAGAAGTCATATTTAAACATGCATCACCTATGAAAATAGATTCTCCATCTTATGTCATCAGGGAAAGACAAATTAAAACAACACTGAAATAATGCTATGCACTGATTAGAATGGCTAAAATTCAGAGCACTGACAACCCCAAATGCTGGTGAGAATGAGGAACACCAGGAACTCTCATTCATTGATTGCGGGAATGTCAGATGGTACAGCCACCTTGGAAGGCAGTTTAGCAGTTTCTTACAAGGCTAAACCTATTCTTGTCATATGAACCAGCAATTGCACTCCTTGGTATTTTTCCAAAGGAGTTGAAAACTTATGTCCACAGAAAAACCTGTACACAGATATTTATAGCAGCTTTATTAATAATTACCAAAGCTTGACAACAGCTGGGAAGTTTTTCAGTGGATGAATGCATAAATAATCTGTGGTACATTCAGACAATGGAATATTATTTAGCACCAAAAAGAATTGGGCTATGAAGCCATGAAAAGACATGGAGAAAACTTAGATGTATATTACTAAGTGAAGGAAGCCAATCTGAAAAGGCCACATACAGTTTGATTTTAACCATAGGACATTCTGGGAAAAGCAAAACTTTTCCCAACTTTTTTTTACAATAGAGATTGTAAAAGATCAGTGATTGCTAGGGGATGAGGGAAGGGAGGGATGAATAGGCAAAGCACACAGGATTTTAGGGCAATGCAACTGTTCCGTATGTTACTACAATACATGTCATTATACACTTGTCAAAACCCATAGAAAATACAACAAGATATTGAATTACTTACTCAATATCTTTATTATATACGGAGTTCTTCAAGTTATCTATTTCTCCTTATGAGAGTTTGTTAGTTTATTTCTTTTAAGAAATTAGTCCGAAATATAGAATTCGATCAATTATTGCTTCAAATATTTCTTTGTTTCTTCTACCCTGTTTCCATTTTCCTGTCCTTTTGATATTCCAATTATGAGTATATCTTTTGAAATTGTTCTATATTTCTTGGCTGTTCTTTTCTGTTTTTGTTGGGGTTTTTTTTTGTCTTTGTCTTTAATTCATTTTACTTTTTGCCTTTTAGTTTGGGAAGTTTCTTTTGACTTCTCTTCAAGGTTATTGCTTTTTTCCCTCATTTGAGTATACTAAGGCCATCAAAGGTATTCTTAATTTTTTAAAAACGATGTTTATAATTGTTATAATTTTTTTGATTTTTTCTTAGGTTTTCTGTCTGTATGTGTTCATTACACATGTGTTCTTGCATGTTGCCTACTTTTTCTATTATAGCACTTAGCAAATGGATCATAAATATTTTAAGTTTCCTCTCTGATAACATCTATGTCAGATCTGATCCTTGTTCTGATACTTTCTTTCCCTCTTCACTCTCTATTTTTTATTTGCCTTTTAGCATGACTCATAATATTTTAAATTGAAAGTTGGGCATGTTATCTGGTAATAGGAACTGAGATAAATAGACTTAAACTTGAGAATTTATGTTAATGTGGTAAGAAGTTGGGTTGTGTTTAATGCTTGCTATATCAATAGATGCCTGAAGCTTCAAATTCATATAGTATTCTTGCTTTCATGTCCCTTCTTGACTTTGAGCTTCCCTAAATACTCCTCTCTAGAGAGCACTTGTGTTTTGTAGCTCTTTCAGCTATAATACCCTGTTGTCATACTGGAGTCATGCTGGTTTGGTGGTAAATTCTGAGGAGAGGGATTATTCTATAATCTCCATTCTCCAATAATTGAGACAGCAAGTTTAAAAAGGGCTGGAGTGAGAGGAAGGCCCCTCCGCCATGGTCTGGACCAAGGTTTTGGTAAAGTCAAGTCTTTCCCTTTGAAGAATACGTGTTTGTTATGAAGAATGCTCTAGGTACATTTCCCAATAAAATACTCTTCTTCTTCTCCTGTTAGATCCAGGAAGAGTTCACTTTAGGATCTTCACTGTGAGAACTTGGTGAAATTTCTGAAGGTGCAGCCTATGAAAGTGCTGGGGTCTGCGTAGTACTATGCTTTTAGTTTCCAACTGTCATGCTAATCCACAGTCAGCCGCCAGCCATTTGGCAAAATTACCATTTAAGTTTTATATCCTTTTATGGCTCCAGTGGCTTTTGTTCCAGGTTATCAGATCTCTGCTGTGATTCTCTGAATTCAAACCATCTCTCTGAATTGTTATGGTAGTGGTTTGCTCTGTAAACTCAGCTCTTTTATAGGTCCAAGTAAAGTTATTGATTTTCAGATTATCTAGCCTTTTATTATTATAAGTTTCAGAATAATGATTGCCAAGATCTTTACATATTAGAACTGAAACTAGAAGTCTTTATATATACTTTAAAATTTTTCTTCATTCAAATTAAATTTTGTACTGATCCTTATTTTACTAAGATGGGGGAATCTAATTACAATCTTTTATCCCTCAGAGTGAGATAAAATAATCTCATGTCTCACATAATCTTAAAGCATTGAGATGATCTCTCACATATCGGTTTTTTTCACCTACTGAGCTTTCTGCTGAGAAGCCCATTACCCTGGGCATTTGGATGACTGTCACCCTACTGCTTCTGGTCAACTTGGGACACAGAAATCTTGGGAAGGTTGGTTGCTCATGTCTTCAGGATTCAGCCATTTCTCTCAGATGCATTGCTCTCCCTCCTAGGCATTGTTCTACTGTGGAAAACAGGGTCTAGGACACAGATAATTGTTGACCATAGAATAAACCTCCATTTCTTCTGCATCTCTGGGCGACTCAGTCCTCCGGCTTATTCTAGACATTCTATTCTCTAACCTTTCCTCTCCCTTTTCTCATAGGAAACACTCATCCTTATAGTTTCAATATATTAAATGTTTAAATATCTCTTCAATATATTAAATATTATTAAGAAAGCAAAATCCAGAAATAGAAATGTCTTTCTGAAGAAAACCTAAATTTCCCCTGGGCTATATCCTTAAATTCAACAGAATTGATATTTTCTCAATATAACATGTACCATAGTATCAGTAGTTTTGTGTGCCCACATGTGAACACATACTTGAAAGTAAATGTATTTAGCAGAAGAAAAAACATGGGAAGAATATTAGGAAATATTTACATTTATCAGCGATCACTGGGTTTGTTTGCTTGCTTGTTTTTTTTTTTTTCCTTTATGCTATCTTTAACTTAGATTTCCAAAGCAGAAAGAGGAATATCCAGAAAGTTCACTATTTTTACATTTCAGCACACATAGACTTCTAATGACTAAATCCCTGATATGGGAATTAAAAGTCTGGTTGAATTTGATATGAAGATTAAAATGAATAAATTCAATGTCCTTGCTTAATTTTTCCTGTATGGAATTCTAAAATTAAACTTCTACAACTGCATTAAATAATAAATAAACTTAAAGGTTTTCCTTATTGTTTTAATAGTTAAAATAGCCATACACATTTTTAAAAAGTGCTCTTGTCAAGAGTATAGTATAGAATCCAGAGTAAATCAAAGAGATTTATTTGAAATTTATGAGGCTTATAAATACTTAATTTATTGAACATAAAGAAATTAGCTGCAAAAAATATTGAGTAGGAGAAGTATAATGTAAAAAACAAAACACAACAAAGTACAAATTGTAGCACAATGGGAACAAACTGCTGATGCTGGAAACTGAACTGCAGTCTTCTGTTTCCAGAAGAAATTCTCTTTTCACAGTAACTCTCTGTTTCCAAATAACTTCCATGGCGATTTTACTTGGCACACATGTATTGTAAGGTTGGAAAAGAATGGGTTTGTGTCTGTTTATGTGTACAAACACACAATTTAATATCAAACATTTATTTAGCCATAATAACATGCTAAGAATGCTAGTATATTACATATATTTACACATTGCATTTTTTACAATCCTAGCAACATCACTACTATTATCATTCCGTTTTTATGGATTACGTACATGAAATAAGTAACTTGCCTAAGGTTACCCAGCAATAGACAATTCAACCCCCATTAAATCTAGGATGTAAAGCTAGTTAATCTGGCTCCAAAGACCATGCTATTCTTCTCTCTGTGGCTCACCATGCTGGGCCTAATGCATTATTTTATTAATGTCTATGTAACAGCACAAGATGAGTATCATATTTTATTTGCTTACAATCCATCATAGTTTTTCATTGTGATGTAATGATTTTAAAGAATGACAGAGGATTGTTTTACCTCCTTTCCAAAATACTTTTCTGTACTCTGTTTTACTTTCAGTTTTTTAGAGCTATGAAATAATAATTCTATCAAAATAAGGCATCAGTATAATATTAATATTCAGTTTACTATATATTATGTTAACATTATACATTATATTACATATAATGTATACATTATACATTACATTATTATACATTATATTATGTATACATATATATACATATATAAGGTATGTTGTTCTAATACATAACAAATATATTATTCTTAGCTATTGAGAAAGACCATACATGGATCAAAGGGTTTGCTTTATAACACGAGGAACTGATTTGAGTCACTCATTGTCAATGCTTCATTCACCTACACAACCTCTAGATGCCTTCCAACAGTTTCTGTTAACTCATCATTCAAATTGTAATCAAAAAGCTAAACTCCAAAAGAGTCGACAATTTTTCACAATGGATGTATCGTGAGAAGAAACCATATTTCTCGACTCTGAGACGTCAGTGCATCTTCTGGGATAAATGGTATTTGGAATATGTTTGCCATTAACTTTCCCTTCCAGAACACAGACTGGGCTTGTTATCAGTTATATCGATGGGTTGTCCTCAGATGGTTGAAGACTGAGGCTGCAGGAATGATTGAAATCTGTGGGCGGAAGAGACAACTGCATCCCCGGAGGTGTTGGGAGTCTGCAGTGCTGTGGAGTCTGGTGCTGCCATTTATATGTCTCTTCCCTGGAACTCTTTCTTCGCAACAGATTTTGAACTAAAAATAAAGAAAATCTCCCATACTCTGTTAGAAGTTTAATTTTTCAAAGAAATCTTGCCGCCTCCTTTGAGAAAATTTCTAATGAATTTACACCCTTTCCTCCTTTTATTATTGCTGCCAATCTGGCCACATATTTCTTTTAAAATAAGAACATGAAGGTCAACAAGGCCTTTTATTTTCACAATTAACTTGTATCTTTTCCTCCTACCAATTCTTTAGAAACTTTGAGTTCTTTAAGCCAGTGTTTATTAACAGTTTGCTATGTTTAATTTCTTGACTTCTACGTGATATTTAGTAAAAATTCTTATGTTTAATCATCTAGTGTACTACTCTGTGCGTGTATGGGTGTGTGTCTGTGTGTCTGTGTGACACACAAACTATTGAGATGTTCTGTTTGTAAATAATACAAGCCAATGAGCTACAAATAAGATGTGCTTACGTTTAATTTTCCACAGACAAGATGTTTTTGGAGAGATCTTTATTGTTCCACTGGAAGTGCATATTGAAATATCTGCAAAGTATTTTTAAAATATGTATTCTTTGTCACTCACTTGCACAATTTATACTGAAGAAGACTCTCTAAAGGGTGAGATTATAGAAGCTTTTTCGGAAGAGGGCAGACCCATGTTAAAACTACCTGAGAATCTATATGGTTCTATGTAAAAATTATTTAGTTTGAAAGTGTCCATAACTTCAGAGACTTATTATGATCGTATATGACTCATACATAGTTCCAAATCTTTAGTTTCAGGCACTGTACCCAGATGCTCTCCAGCTGGAAATTAATTCTAAGAAGCAGAATTAGATGAAAAATATGCTAGTAAAAGTGGCCTGCTTTGGGCTTTCAATGTGTAAATTCTAGACTAATTTGGGAATTTTGAAAGTTATAGTAATTTTTTGAATGCAAGCATAATATCTTTTGAAATAAGAGGAAGAACCCTCTATAGCAATTTCTGAGAGTCTACATTTAGGCTTTGATCATATTTCCTGGGCAAAATATTTTTAGAGATAGATTATCTTACGATCAAGGGGAAATTATAGAATCTTACATTGAAAAAAATCTTAGAAATCACCTGGTCAACCATCAACCCAGTTAGAAATTACCTTTATTATATGCCAGACCACATGGTGCTCAACCAGTTAGTTGCTGTTTGGATACATTTACGAAAGGTATTTCAATCTCTTTTAACAGTGGTTCTAATTTTTACTGAGCTTTCAGTTACTTGTCATTTGTCTTTCAGTAATTTCATTCGACAAAAATTCCACTCCTGAGTTCTGTTCTTCCTTTTGAATGTAACACAGAATGAGCCTCATTCCTCATTGATCTAATGTACTCTTACTTATGAATAGCTAAACTGTCTACATTAGCTTTTCTTTCCTTCCCTAAACTTAGCTTAATCATTTAGATTAGAGAATACTGAAGAGACTGTTAGTCACTATTCTTCAGAATCCTGGTTCTCTAACTTATCTCCTTCTTAGGGCACCTCTCTTCCTTATTTCCTCTCTTTCCTTAATTATGTTAGTCACTATTTCTTATTTCATAAGTTCCTTAATTTGTATTTTTGCTGAAATAAACTAGAATTGCATTTCATTGGTTAGGATTAATAGACTTCATAACAGAAGAGTTATCATCAGCATCACATCATCATCATCATCTATGGATAAAATTATACATATTTTGCATTCAACTCTTTCATGTATTGATTTTATCTTTTAAAAATATTGTTTTGGGTTTCTTTTCATTGCAAATCCAGAGAAATGACACGTTTCTCCAAATATTTTGACTGTCTCATGACACTGTTACTCTTGGGATGCTACCATTTGATAAACACATTTGTGGCTCCTTAGAAAGAGGTCTGAGGACGGTAGTGCAGGATTGAATTTTAGCATGTAGTCAGAAAAGGTGGACTTGATTTGATTCCTATTATGCTCGAGATATGTGATTTAATTGTTACTACAAAGCAATAGCTTGGATATTAGTAGTTAAAACATGGGCCTGTTTTTCTCTTACATGTTTTCCTTAACCAGAAAACACATCACTGATTAAGCTGAATGCTATTTGAGGTATTCATCAGTAAAATTCATTAAGTAATTGATTCTGGCAAGGTACTTGACAGCTAACGTGAATGAACAACAGCTCCAGCACTTATTGTCATTGCCGGATCATCTAATCTGCAGAAATACCACATGCTGGCTTACACCTGAGGAAGAATGGTCTTAATTCCTATACATCGACAATTTTAGTATGGTAACCTTTTCCGTATCCACTAAGACACATACGAAATAGTTAAGCCTGTCTGGCAGGCACATTCAACCTTGCAAGCCTGACTAAGCTCAGCTGGGTTCCAATGGGATGATTCAAAGCAGGATATGGAAAAAAAAATTAACATTTAGCTAGAAATGACATGATCATGAACATTCGGCATTACTGAGTATGAACGATTCTTTTGTCAGTTTTGCTTTTTATTTTCCAAAGAAAGGACACCTGAGGCACCTGCCTGACGGTGAATATTTTACCCATCCAGAAGGAGTTATAAACAGCTTTGTCATTATAGCTCTAGTTTTGTTTTGTTTTGTTTTTTCTTAACAAGTTCAGTGATACTCACTTTAATGGTGCAAGTATAATTGACCATGCAAACACAGTGATCAATATACTTAACTTTCCATCCTAATTTTAAGTTGGCTGCAGATTATATAACAAACTGATAGATATCTATTGGGACAATATTTTTTTCAGTTTCTCAGGGGCCAAATAACCACCTGCAATTTATTTTGTTTTTTTTTTTTAAAAGACTTTAACTGGCCCAAATAAAGGGAGTTGAATATTTTCTTTAAAGAGGATGTTTTCCCAGGTATGTGTAGATAGATACAAATATATATAGGTATACATATACATACATACATATATAAAACAAAAGAGGATGATAAAAATGTGACAAAATACTAACAATAAATGTGTCTGTGCAAAGGCTATACAGAATATTTTTGTATTATTCTTATAACTTTTCTGAAAGTTTGAAATTATTTAACATAAAAAGTGCTTGAAATGTAGATGGGGAAGGGAATTCGGGGTCTTAATAGGGAGAAGGAAATCTTCTAAAACTGATTTATGTGACTAGCTGTACAACTTGGTAAATTTACTAATAATCATTTAATTGTACACTTAAAATGGAGTAATGGCATGGTATGTAAATTATACTTCAATACAGAAAAAAAAGTTAAAAATAATGTATTTCAGATGTATGACAAACAAGGCAAAAAAATCTTGTAGTGTCTATTAATTCACCCTGAATTCAAGAGTTTCAAAACAGTTTAACTTTTTTAAAAGAACACATTTGAGAGTAGTTTGCCCACATCATGGCCTTTTGCATCTTAACATTTCAATGTATATTTCCTAGGAACAAGGATATTTTCTTATGCAATGACTGTACAGTCATCTAGTTCAAAAATTTCAATATTTAAACTTCATTCTATGAGTCATATTCTGATTTTGTCCCAGTAATGCCCTTTATGGTACTTTTTACCCCTCAAGAATGGGGTCCAAGATCACATGTTGCATTTATTACATTTAGTTTCCTTCAATCTGGCAATGTATCTTAGTCTGTCTTTGTTTTTCATGACATTGACATTTTTGAAGAATCCAGGCCAGTTATTTTATAGAATGTTTCCAATTGGTGTTTGTCCGATAATTCCTTATGGTTTGATTCGGGTTATTTATTCCTGGCTGAAATATAACAAAAGTGATGAGTCCTTTTCAGGATATCAGATCTGGTGGGAACACTATCTAATACTTGATTTTACTTTTATTGTTTTCTATTGTGGTTCATATAATTTTTTCCTCCCAATACCCAGTGGAATTTTAATGAGTAAAAACAAAGAGGTGAGGCAGTGGGGATTGGATTTTTACTATTTTTACTATTTTTAGTGCATTGCAAAAAGTATGCCCATTGGAAAAGGTATTTTCAGCTTGGATCCTGATTGGGGAATCATTTTTTTTCTGCAGAGAATATTGAAAGCAATTTCCACACCAAAATTGTATGTCTTTTCTTTGTGTGTGGACACAACATTGATCAAAGGCTCTGACACTGAGACAGCTGACCACTGCACTCACAGCAAGGACCAGGAGGAGAGGTCCTTGCAGTGTCCAGGGTGGGCTGTCAGAGAGAAGCACCATTCCTGTAGGGGCAAAAAATTAGCAACAGGGAGGTTTATCAGAAATAAATATACTGATGCTTAAAATCTGAGTGGGGAACAGCAGTCTACTGAAAAGAGAGATGTGGATATAATTTTTGTTTATTACTTACCCTGTCTTGACTAGAGACTGTTTCTGACGTGTAGTTTTTCTGGTCTCTGGCTTCTGAAAGTGAGCAGAAGCAGGATGGATTTGACCTAGAACTCCAGCTTACTCAACGCTAATGCCAGCTCTAACACTAGTTCTAGCGTTAGGTCTGACTCAAACTCTAATTCACTCCATCTCAAATTTACTCTTACTTTTGTCTCTTCATACTCGTGTGTTTACAAGATTGCAAGTCACTTTGTAGTTCTTGATGTCTCTCTCTTTCTCCACAAGTTCTGGTTTAACTGTTTTTAGGGTTTTTCCCTAAATTTTATCCACTTAACTCCTTTGTGCCTCTATGCCTTTTTTGTTAGATTTCACCACTTCACTACTTCCTGCTGACACACCATAGACTACTCTTACTGCCATGCATGGAAAGTGTAATTCATTAATTTCTTAATGAGATGATAATTAAAAATACATTATCAGAGGCCGGGCGCGGTGGCTCACGCCTGTAATCCTAGCACTCTGGGAGGCCGAGGCGGGTGGATAGCTCAAGGTCAGGAGTTCGAGACCAGCCCGAGTAAGAGCGAGACCCCGTCTCTACTATAAAATAGAAAGAAATTAATTGGACAACTAAAAATATATGTAAAAAAAAAAAAAATTAGCCGGGCATAGTGACGCATGCCTGTAGTCCCAGCTATTCGGGAGGCTGAGGCAGAAGGATTGCTTGAGCCCAGGAGTTTGAGGTTGCTGTGAGCTAGGCTGACGCCACGGCACTCTAGCCCGGGCAGCAGAATGAGACTCTGTCTCAAAAAAAAAAAAAAATACATTATCAGAAAACATATAGTCCATTATCCATAGTTTGTGGTAAATAGTTTTGTAGCATGCCAATCTTTTACGTTATGTGCATAAAGTCTATAGATAAGGAACGTAACGGAATTAGATACACAGATATCTGAAATGAGTTAGATTCTCCAGTGCTTACAACATTCACAATATGGTAAATTAAGATATTTAGATAATATCTTAATTTCTGTTGAGTTGTCCCCATGTTACAATTAATTATGGGTGATGTTAAAACAACTCATCTCTGTAGTTTATGTGCTTAAAATAAACTGGACAGAAATTAAAATTATTAAACATATATAGATCAAAACATTTAAGTGACACTATATTTCCATACCTCAAGGCTGTCAAGCCGTATTGAGTTTGAGTATCTCACTTTACTATTGCTATTAATATTTATCCTCCTCAATTCCACACTATAAAAGAAAGACTTTAGAATAAGGCACAGAAATAGAATTATAAAATATGTAAAAGACTTATCATGAAATGGAAGATTGTGATAACTTGAAATCTACTTCTGAAGAAATTTGACAACATTTGTCATAGTTAGGTTTTTTATTATTGAACTCAGTGCTGCAATGCAGATTTTAGGGCACAGGCCATAGGTAAAGGCTCAGGTTACTTGAATCACCATGAATCTGTGGCCCACATGATGATATTTTGTATAATATCAGGACTTCGGAAGTAGTGTACATCATTTTAAGATGCAATGAGAAAAAGTTTTACCATATTTATTTTTGCTCTTAATGATTTCCACATTTTCATGACAATGACTTTAAAGGGAACAGAATAGAAGGGTGGCATCACCAGTACAGGTGGCATATTTTGCTCTGATGATCAGGTATTAGATTTGAATAAAAAAAACGGTGTTCTTATTTTATTGGTTACTATCTGGGTGGCCTTGATTAAGGTATTTAAAAACACCAAAAATCTGTCCAAGAGTTTCCTTGTCTAACATAAGGAGTCGAACCAGGCACACAAGCTCTGATTCAAGGAAGCACTTTGCAAAAGCAATGGTACTGGTCCCCCCGCTTCAGATCTTTTCTTGAGAAACTGATCATAATGGAGTGAAAGTGTAGGAGTATTTTTTCTAATGCAGATCATCATTTGGGTCACCTGACATTTTAAAATTCTGCCATTTTTTCAGAAATTCTGCCATACACATCCCCTGAGCAGAAAAAATATTGCAAATCTGGCAAACTACAAACTTAAAATGGAGCAATTGCTCCTAAAAGACACTTTTTATTTAATTCTACAATTCTGAGGCAATTTTCTTCTTTCTGTCTATTATGTTTTCTAAGGCTAATATATTTAAAAAGGTTCACTGCCTGAAAATATTAAGTGATATTTATATCAGCTCTGAGTGCTTTCCTGCCGTTGGAGGGGGAAGGAATTGCGCATATCCAGGAAGTGGTGAGTGACAGGACTTTGGCTCATTTCAAAATGGTGCATCAAAGGCTCATCCATGTTTTTCACGTTGGGCTCTTTAATCAGGGAAAAAGTGTTAAACATAGTGTGGACTCACTTTATCTTCTGCAGATTGGTCCTATAGTGCAGTGGTCCCCAGCCTTTTTGCCACCAGGGATGGGTTTCACAGAAGACAATCTTGCCAAGGATGGGGATTAGGCCGCGGGGCTCTGCGGCCGGGTCCCTAACAGGCCCAGACTGGTTAGGACAGCAGCAATGAAAACCTCAGGCACTACTGAGGTGAGAACAGTGGCCCAGCTGGAAAGGGCAAGGAGGACACATACCGAAAGAAACTGAAAATAGTCTACGTGATTAAGAAATGAGCACACGTGACTTTGAATCAGAATCGCTGACATTGGGACTTTAGTGTTTGTTCTTGTTTTTTATTATTACTATTGCTTCACATTTGTGCCGGTTTCCCCACCTTTCTCTTACATGAATTTCCAGAAATTAGCAGAGGCAACCTGGCATACAGATTGTATGAATCAAAAAAACTTTAATAATATAAAAAATCCACGTCTTTATTTTATTAGTTACCTAGGGCAGCTGTAACAGTGTAACGTACCCTGAGTGGTTTATACATCAGAAATTTATTTTGTTATAATTCTTGGGCTTCCAAATCCAAGATCAAGGTCTTAGCAGGGTCTTGCTCTGTCTGAAGGGGCTAGGGAAAGATCTGTTCCAGAAGCTTTCTCGTTGCTTCTGGTGGTTTGCTGGCAATCTTTAGCATTCTAGGTTTCCTGTTTCATCACTGCGATCTTTGCCTTCATCCTCACATGCAGTACTCCCTGTATGCCTGTCTGCGTTCAAATTTCCCCTTCTTTTAAGGGCACAAATATAATCCCATCCTTCTCCAGTATGACCTTACACTAATTTAACAAATTATATATGCAGTGATGCTACTTCCAAATAAGGTCATATTCTGAGGTATTGGGGGTTAAGACTTCAACATATAAATTCTAAGGGACATAATTCAACTCTTAAAAATTATGTACTAGAAAATGATTCCAAATATGGCCACCTGTTTTGCTGTGACATCTCTCCAAGATGAAGTCACATCTCGCACAGCTGATAGTGCCATGCACTTTTGCTATTCAAGTTTTCCTGTTTTGCCTCTCTTGTTGTTAATATTAAATCCCAGTAACTAGTGCAGTTGCTGGCATACAGGATGTTTATGAAATTGAAATGAAATAGTTAATCCTATTGAGGCATATTTTCTTCCTATTTCCTCTACTTTCCCTCTGTTTCAAAGACTGTGCTGCTTCATCCCTGCTCCAGTCATCCTTTGACTCTCCTTCATTAATCTTATTTCCATTCTGATAAGAGAAAGTCTATTTTGTTGCCAGCATCTACATTTGAAAGTCTGGGCATTTTTTAAAAAATCATGGGAGATGATTCCCATTTTATGAAATAATCCCCATTTCCTTAAATTAGTGATAAATCAAGACTAAATATTCCTTCTGATGTGAATACTTCCATGACCACATTGATCATAGTGAATAGACTTAGATTATTTTAAAGTATTTTAAGTCACTAATAGATTTTTTTTAACCTTGTGATTTAGAGCAAGAAATTTTGTAGACATTCGCTCTTAATGGATTCTTGTTGTCAATCGTTCATTTGGTGTGAAATAACGCATAAAAATAATTACAGCCCTTATCTGGCTGTGAGGACCAGTATTTTATATGACATCTGAATTTGAAATCAATGTACTATTGATGCTTTACAATGTAATGGTTTGTAGAGATCCTAAACTGGAAGGTTAAATGTAAAATCTATTGATGATGACAAGGAGGTGAAGTTACTTTTCATTTATTAAGGTGGTCAAAGCAATCCAAAGACATTTCACTTTTAAAAAATGGTATGTTTTCCAATTATATAATTTTAAATGGTCAAGGCAGTGTGGAGGGTATTTTTGAATGAAATGAGGCTGCTCTGTGTGTACTCCAAGTGACGGTATCACCTTTAGCCAGTCAGCGGTGATTTCAAGTAACCTATATCTTGGCAGCAAGGCAGTGAGCCCATGAACACTGTGGTGCTAGACACAGGGCTCTGGTGCATGCTTGATTTGTCAGATCTCTCATAAGGCCAACACCAGCTAGTGCTGTTTTTCATTTCTGTAGCAGTTTTTATCCAAGAAACCTGGAAATGATAAGGATTTCAAAGAAGGTGCTAAAAAAGTGAGTGCTGGTGTTCATACTCTAAGAGAAAAGATACAAGAAATTTAAGAGTTGTCTATAATTCCTAATTATTATTTTATATTTCATTTATATGCTAAATATTTAATAAGAATCCTCTGTGGTTAAAAGATAGATGCTATAAGTTTTTCCTTATTAATACCTCAGAGACTTATGTCTATATAAATAAACAAATATAAAACAAAACAAGAAAAACCAAAAACATCAACTGAGCTTTTGTAAAATTTCAACAGAAGTTTATAATCTTAGGATTGGCCCTAAAACCGAATTCATTTCTGATATTGAAGCTCATACTCAATTTGTCTGACATTTATTCGTACTTGATATGTTTTTATTTGCCTCACATATATTTCATTATGTTCTCAATCTGTAAAAGATAAATACAATGGGGTTGTTGTGACAGTCAAACAAACATCAGTTAATATTTGAAGATGAAAAAATTATTTTATTTTTTGAAAAACTATTTTATTATATATAGTCCACCTACTTAAAAAACATGTTAAGACAAGGAACAATGATTCTAGTGCCTTGCTACATAAATGATAATCATAATCATTTATAATTACATAAACAATTCACTTCACCTATTTAATGAAACCAAAAGTGAGTAAGCAAGATCGTAAGTAAGTAAGAAGTTGTCATTTATTCTCCCTAGTTTTCTAGTTTATTACAACTGGTGCTCAAAATTGTTTCCCTTCCTCCCTCCCTTCCTTCCTTCCTTCCTTCCCTCCTTCCTTCCTTCCCTCCCTTCTTTCTTTCTTTCTCACTCTGTCGCTCCAGGTAGAGTGCAGTGGTGTGCAGTGGTGTCATCATAGCTCGCAGCAACCTCAAACTCCTGGCTCCTGTGATTCTCCTGCCTCAGCTTCCTGAGTAGCGGAGACTACAGGTAGGCACTGTAGTCTCATTTTCTTACCGGGAATGACACTTGGCTAATTTTTCTATTTTTGGTAGAGACGGGATCTCGCTCTTGCTCAAGGCTGGTCTTGAACTCCTGACCTTAAGTGATCTTCCTGTCTCTATGTCCCAGAGTGGGCGTCAGCCTCAGAATTGTTTCTTGATTCCTCAAAGCAGTGTTATTTAAATGCTTTTAATTCTTTCCCCCACATTTATAATCTGCATTATATTATAGCTTAGGGAATTAAAAAAAACTAGATAATCAGGAGTCTCAACTCCAAATCTTTTCCTTCCTGCTTTTCATATTTAATATTCTCATCTGCCATATAGGATTACCAACAAAATCAAAAACATTAAATCTGAAGGAGACTTAAGAAATCTTGCAGTCTACATACTTCATAAAGAGGTGGCAACTAAAGCCAAGAGAGGTTAAATGACTTTTACAAGGTTACCCTCTTAGGAATGGCAGTTAGGTTTGGAATCTATATTTCTTAAGTCTAGGCCTATTTTTTCCTTCCATTTTATTCTCAGTAGTTTTATAATTTTCACAAACAAAAGAAAAGCTCTTCCAAGAACACATAAATATTATCACATCACTATGGAAAATTATTGACTTTCAACTTATATTCTTCTTATTAACAAAAATAGCAATAAATAATTGACCTCTTGTTAACCTTAGGAAAGGGGGAAAGAAATCATAAGATGCTGTCCTTACCTATGAAAAGTTAGAGGGAGGCATGTAAACAAGTAATGACAATTGTGGGAGGTAAGTGCTATGCAATAACGCCAGTTGCAGAGTGTTTTAGGAGACATGAAATTAACATGTGAAGCTATAATGGAAAACATAAGAACTATCCTGTAAATTTTTTTTTTTTTTGAGACAGAATCTCCCTCTGTTGCCCAGGCTAGAGTGCTGTCAGCCTGGCTCACAGCAACCTCAAACTCCTGGGCCGAAGTGATCCTTCTGCCTCAGCCTCTCAAGTAGCTGGGACTACAGGCATGCGCCATAATGCCCAGCTAATTTTTTCAATATATTTTTACTTGGCCAATTAATTTCTTTCTATTTTTAGTAGAGATGGGGGTCTC
>CAUYRT010010131.1:0-10725 GCA_963574885.1 Lepilemur ruficaudatus
ACTGTCATTTCTTAAAATTGAGTAATATTCCATTGTGAACATATACCAAATTTTAACAATCCACTCATGAATTGACGGGCACTTGGGTGTTTCCACGACCTAGCAATGGTGAATTGTGCTGCCATAAACATTCGGGTGCAGATGTCTTTATCATAGAATGTCTTATGTTCTTTTGGGTAGATGCCTAATAATGCTATTGCTGGATTGAATGGTAATTCTAATTTTAGCTCTTTGAGGCATCTCCAAATTCTTTTCCACAAAGGTTGCACCAATTTGCAGTTCCACCAGCAGTGTAAGAGTGTTCCTGTCTCTCCACATCCTCACCAGCATTTGTTGTTTTGGGATTTTTTGATAGAGGCCAATCTCACTGGGGTTAGGTGGTATCTCATTGTGGTTTTGATTTGCATTTCTCTAATGATTAGAAACTTCTTTGTGATAATTGCTTTGTCTATTAAAAATAATTTTTAGTCATGTTAAAAGCAATTTTCTATTCGGGTTAATTTTGACTGACATGTACATACACAGAATGCCTCATTTCAGCTACTTTATAAAATATTATATATATTATACACAGGAAGTTCTGAACCTGGAATTCACAGAACCCCCCCCCCACCGCCGCCAGGGGTTCATAGACAGAATTCAGGGGGTCTGCAAATTTGTATGGGAAAAAAATTACATCTTTATTTTGTCTAACTGAAATTTCTTTATTTTGTCTAACTGAAATTTATTATTTTCTTTAATTATGAATATAGGCAACAAACCACTGTAGTATTAGCATTACCTGTGACTATCATTTATAGAAATCATGAATATTTTGTGTTTCATATTATAATTGTCACAGATGTCTCAAAATGGCATTGCTACTTCTAAATTACAATAGTTATTAGATCTGCTATTAGATCTTATTATTTAATGTCTTAATAAAAAAGTATACACATATTATTATATCACAGATTTATTTAGTATTTTCAAAACTATTTCAATGTAATTGGTTTCCTTTGTGTCCCTACATATTTTGTTTTATTCATTTTATTTTTATTTATTTGTATATATTCATGGGGTACAAATGCAATTTTGCTACATTGATATATTGCACTGTGGTGCATCCATCACTGGAGCAATGCACATTGTACCCACCAAGCAATTTCCGATCATCCACCCTCCTCCCACCTCCCCACCCCCCCACCCCTCTGAGTCTCCATTGTCCATCATTTCATGCTCTGCTTCCAGGTATACACATTATTTGGCTCCCACTTATGAGTGAGAACATTTGGTATTTTGTCTTTCTGTGTGTGAATCATTCCATTTAAGATAATGGCCTCTAGTTCCATCCATGTTACTGCAAAAGACATCATTTCATTCTTCTTTATGGCTGAATAGTATTCCATTGTGTATATATACCATATTTTCTTCATCCAGTCCTCTGTTGAGGGACACTTAGGTTGATTCCATACCTTTGCTATTGTGAATAGTACTGTGATAATCATATGAGTTCAGGTATCTTTTTGATATAATGATTCATTTATATATTTTGTTTCATGTATTTTAAAACATTATTTTATGAAGGGGTCCATATGAAGGTATTTCTGGCACTAAAACCATTAAGAAACCCTGTTGTATGTTATGAACAAACACATTTGTGATTTAATTTATAAAAGAGTAAAAAGAACATACGTACTTCTCTGTTCTTGGATTTGCTATAGAACATTTAAGCTCAGCTCATAAAAATATCTTATTTCAAGAATGCAATAAGGTCTGTAGAGGATTGGTGACCCTAAGATTCACTGATGTATCTCTGAAAAGTTCATCACCAATATATACACTGATGAGCTAGATCATAATATAATTTCTGAAATCAGCTTTCACTTGTCATACATATAACCTGCATCTGTCACATTTATATCCAATTTAATTTAAGTCAGTAGCATCTTTGAGAATTCACCCAAAATATTTGTAGGGCCTCTGCCCCCAAACCTGCCTCAGATTACCGTGGTTAGTTAAATAACACTTTTTGTCCACAAAACATAGTCTGTTTTGAGGACAGACTTTAGAGGTTTGTGCCCATATAAGGAAAGAGAAGCAAGATTAACATTTGCCAACATTTTAAGACAAGCAATAAGCAAATTCAGAAAAAGAATTAACTTCTGCTTACTAAAAAATTTTTTTCTGTCTCTATAAATGAAAAGTGAAACATTTAAAAAGCCAAAGTCACAAATTAACCATTCCCTACTCATCTGGCTACATCCCCAAGGAGATCCAAACATCGTCTTTTCAACAGGGATTAGAAGTAAGATTGAAAGTAAGAAGGTAACTGAGACTGGGATGGCAACTCTCAGCATAACAAAGTCACCAAAAATGTTCAGTTCAAAATATAAAAGATTCATTTTTCCATGGAAACGTGTCTAATTTTATATGCAATACCAATGCAAACAATAGGGTATTTTTTTTGGTTATTCACGGAAATTATTTTGCAAGCAAATTTCCTGCACACTACATGTTCCTTTAAGCAATACCATTAAGTGAATGTTGAAAATGTGTGGATCCCTGGACTCCCTACTTAAAGGCCTGTGTTTGCATTTCAGTCAGACGTGTTCTCCATTTCACTGGATAATGGTACGGTCGTCATGGATGTAAAGGGAGCCAAAGTTCACTCGGCAGATAAGCAGTACAATGATGGGCTGTCCCACTTCATCATTACCTCTGTCTCACCCATGAGGTACAGCTCCTCACCTACGTTCTTTCCACGATGTCTATTTGTAGGACATGATTTTGTCAAATGCCACTGTGAATGATAGGCTATCCCATTGCTTTTCTAGTGTTAAAACAAAAGTGCTGGAAGGAACAACTTCCTTTAAAAAATTGTTATTAATTTCCAAGATATGTCAAATAAATCACTACAAAATTACTTAAAAGAAATATAAAGGTTATAATCTCCTTGAGAGAAGTGCCTATGCATACCACGTACTAAATGGAGTGCACTGTTTTGCACATAGAAGGAGCTTGGAAAAATACTGGTCTTGTTTAGACATTGAATTAAACAATTGAGGATACTACATTTATGGCCACATTTTAAAAACTCTGACTTTATCTTTAAAATACATAATACTTAATTTTTTGCATAATAGCAAAGCTTTCTGGAATAAGAAATCAACCTCTGCTGTAGACTGCTGCTATTCCATGTCCACTTTTGTGGAGCCTGCCCATCAAAAAAAATCATTAGTAGGCTTTTTCTAGACTCTATTTCCAATCAGGATCAAAACCATACAATGTGCTTTGCAGTGAAAATGGTCTTTCCCAAATGTGACTACATGATCACCATGAGGTATGTTCTGTTCTGTCCACCAAAAAGTAATGCTGATGATTAGTCACCCAAGCTTCTTGCTTTATGGGTTTAAATTCCAATCTTGGTTTAGAGAGTCGTTTTGCGTATAGAAATATTCATCCATTTTATCCTGAGCCTCCTGAAAAGTTTGGCAACTCGTTGTCTTCTTGTTAACTCGATTTTCCATTTCCATTCCATGAGAAAACCTGCTTATCCAAGCTAGAGTGGAACACAGGTAAAATGGTAGCTGTGTGGTGTGTAAAGAAGCTTTTTCTTTTGCAGATATGAACTGATAGTAGATAAAAGCAGACATGGGACTAAGAACCCTACCAAAGGGAAAGCAGAACAGACGCAAGCAGGTGAAAAGAAGTTTTACTTCGGTGGCTCACCCATCAGTACCCAGTATGCTAATTTCACTGGCTGTATAAGTAATGCCTACTTTACCAGGTACAATATTTTTATTATTAATTAATCTGCATGATTGATAAAGAAGATCAAGACAATAGTGAAAATATTTACATTATTAAAACTAAAAACCGTGAGATTTATTTGAGGCACTGGGGACGGTAATTAAAAGCTTGTGTGTTTGAGCAACTGTCATACTTCGGTTTGTGTGTGGGTTTTTTGCCCTTTAATCTCTTTATGATCTTGGCTAAGCAAGCCTTCATTCTGCACCTGCAAAAATGCAGATAATAATAACACCTGCTTGGTAGACTTGTTTTAAGGATGCTTTAAATATTAGATGCAATTATTTCTGTACTTGTCATCAATGGTATAGTATAAAGTAACATAGCCAAATTCTTGTTAGAAGTTTAAGAATGTTGTCTTAACTTAATAGGTGACTTAAAACAAAGCCATTAATCTAGGTCCTTAACAAAGACAACAGAGACTCCTTGAGTACAAGAACAAGCAATGAGGAATTTAATTAAGAAATACAGAGGCAGTCCCACACATCCAGAGTGTGGTGAGGAAAAAAATGTTGATCCGTGAGGATGTATGGTGTCAGGCACATAGTTATTAATTAATTGGTTTAATGATAATTTAAAGGGTTCTGGTTAAGATAGTGGTTGATAGGTAAAAACCCACACATATACAGAAATGTTTAATTGCCAAAGTTCTTTGACTTCCATAGTTTTCATCATGCAATTCTGAACGATATTTTTAAAGTTTGTTTTTTCCCTCTTTTACAAACACAGGCTGAATAGAGATGTGGAGGTGGAAGATTTCCAGCGGTATTCTGAAAAGGTCCACACTTCCCTGTATGAGTGTCCCATTGAGTCTTCGCCATTGTTTCTCCTTCATAAAAAAGGAAAAAATTTCTCAAAGCCTAAAACAAGTCAGAATAAAAAGGTAAAAGATAATGCTGTGCCCACTTTCCAATTGCCCTCATATTCCATGCACACAGCTCTACACACTGCTGCTTCATAGAATTTAGTTTCTAACTGTGTGGATATGAAAGATGGAATTCTTGCAGTATCAGATATTCCACTTTACCAACTTCATTGCATTAAATCTTCTTTTATTGTAGAAACTTTTTTAAATTTTTTTAATTTTTAATTTACATGTAATAATTGTACATATTTATGGGCTACAGAGTGATATTTCAATACGTACATACAATGTGCAATAATCAAATCAGGGTGATTAGCATATCCATCACCTCAAACGTTTATCATTGCTTTGTGTTGGAAACATTCAAAATCCTGCTATCTAGCTATTTGAAAATAAAGAGATAAATAGCAATAAAGGATCGTTAACTACAGTCACTCTACAATGCTATGGAGCATTAGAACTTACTCCTCCTATTTAGCTGTAACTTCGTATCCGTTAACCAACCTCTTCCTATTCTCCCCCCTCATACCCTTCCTAACCTCTAATAACCACAATTCTATCTCTACCTCTATGAACTCAACTTTTTAGCTCCCACATGTGAGCGAGAACATGCGGTATTTACCTTTCCCTGCCTGTCTTATTTCACTTAACATAATGCCCTCCAGGCTCACCCAAGTTTGTTGTATCAATTCTTGTTCTCAGTGAAACAGTTTGAATCTGCTGTTTACTCACACCTCATTACGATGATTAAAATTGCTCTGTGCTAGAAAAAAAAATTGTATAAATAATACATGTTATTTAGTACTATAATTCTCTAGTATCATTTGCTTTTGTGTAACCATCTCAGGCTTTGTCACAATCATGGAATTTATTAAAGTTTCTGTTCTTACCCTGATTTTTCTCCTCCTTCTTTGACTATTCACATGCACAGTTGATCTGTGACATCAATTAAATCTACTCCATCATCAAAATCTTGAGTTCTAAAATTCCATTCTCTGACTACTATTCTTTCTCATTCCCAGCATGCATGTTCATTACAAATGAAAGCCTTAATCCCTTTCCATTCTTTCAGTCTAACCCTCACCACCACTGCTTTCATGGGCCAAATTTAACAATGCACTCAGGTGTCAGTGCTCCCATCCTGGCCGACGCCACCGTCATCTCTCACCTGAATTATTGCAATAGCCTCTCAACGGGTCTCCTTGCGTCTACCTGTTTCCTGATACTCTATTCTCAACACAACAGTCAGATCCTTATAAATATAAATCCTATCATGTCACTCTTCTCAAAGTGGCCCCCATGGCACTCAGGGTAAAAGCCCGAGTAACTACAATTTGTAAGAGGCCCTATGTGATCCATGTCCCTTTCCCTGTCTGAGTTCATCTTTTCCCACTTGGCCCACCCCACTCACTCTTCTCCCACACCGACCTCCTGACTACTTCTAAGACAGGTCACCTGCACTCCTACCTCAGGCTATTTATTTGAGCTCTGCTTCTACCTGGACCACTCTTACCCCAAATACCTGCACAGACAACTTCTCCTCCTTCTAGGATTGCTCAGCTCTCATCTGCTCAATGAGATTTACCTTAACTGCCTATTTGACACCATAGTCTGCCTCCCATCAGTACTACTGATCCCTTTTGCCTTTTTCTATTTGTTATTTTTCCATAGCACTTATCACATTTTAATTTATTATTATGCTTTATTATGTTTATTATTTATTGTCTGTCTCCTCTGCTAGAATGCAAATTCATTTGTTTTGTTCACTGATGTATCTTAAGCATCCAGAACAATGCATGAATACATGTCTGATAAATATTTAGCTATCTGCACCATAGGGTAATAAAGATTAAGTGAGTTAATGCATGAAATGCACTTAGCACAGTTCAAGGCTTATAGTAAATAAACATCCAGTGAATATTAGTTGTTATATCTCTATAAAGCTTTGTGATTGTTTCTGGAAGATCAATTCCTAAAAGTAGAATTGCTTGGCTTAAGGGAATGTGCATTTTTGATATTGAAGCAATACCAATTTACACTCCCACAAACATCATTTGAACAAACCTATTGTCCCACACAATTGCCAACACTAAATATAATCGAATGTCTAATATTTTATCGATCTAATGGACAAATATGGCCCATCTTTGAGGATTTGGTTTGCATTTCTCTGAATGCTAGTGAGATTGACTCTTCTGGGAAAGAACTGGTTGCCTTCCAAGGCTGGCTTCTGGACTGTCAGCAAGAGGAAGTGTCTTCACCAGCTTCCCCCTGACCATTATGTGTTGGGTACCTCCCCATATATTTGAGCATGTGTGGACCACTTTTTAAATCCCCATGAAACTTCTCCTTTCTTCACACAATTTCTTAATTAGTGTTAATAAAATAATTTTGTTCATATATAATCAAAACTAAGCAGTTTTTCAGGATCCCTTCCATAATTTGATGTGGAAAACTAAATGATTCAGGCAGAGAGATAATTTCATTGATTTTTATAAAAGATTTTGCTACAAAATACTATGAAGGACTTTTCAGAGGATGCCAGGAAATTCTGATGGATTCTTACTATCACCTTCATACATTGATGCTAAAAGGCTGACCCTGAGAATATTTTAGCTGGCACTTGAACACTGGTCATTGTCATAGGCAGCAGGTTAACATCACAGATTTATGAGGGAGATCAGCCTTCTAAAGCAAACACAATTTGCTTTAAACGAACATAGTTGTCTAAATGAAGCTGTCTATGACATGTAATTTCCTAACATTCAGTTTCAAGATTACAGTCAACAGCCCTACTAACACAAACTTTTCAACATTAACATAACCTTTTCCATATTACAGAAAACCTCTTAACCTTTACGGTAAATAGTCTTAGAAACTCAACTTTATAATAACAAGATACAAAATCACCATAGATTTCACTTATATTTTATGGTAACTAGAATGTCATTGTTCGCTAATCTTTTCTTGTATTTACCCTTGTTTCAACAGCTTCATCAATAGCTACCAAGAAAAACTTGTGGCCTCTGATTTAAATTTTTATCAATGCTACATCAAAGTAATTAGTATCGTAACAATTTATTTTCACAATCACCTCCTAGTATTCCATTTTATGCATTTATTATAATTTATTTAATCATTAATAGACTTTGTTTCTGGTTTTCTCCTTTAATGAGTGAAGATCCTTGTGCATAAATCTTTGAGTATATTGCTGAATAAATCTTTAGGATGGATTCTTAGAATTACTGGGTCAAGGCAAATTACTTTCCAAAAGTGTAACATTGATTTATATTCCCCAGAGGTATTTGAGAATACCTGTCTTACCACCTATATTTCAACCTTAAGAATTTTCATAATTTTTATGTTTCAAATTCAATTGGGAAAGTAGTTTCTCATTAGATATTTAACATAATAATGAACATTTTATGTATGGTAATAGACATCATTCTGGGATATCTGGCCAACCATTCTCTTCTCTAAGAACTGATTCCCTACCCACCAGACAGGCCCTCTTTTAGATGTACAACCTCAATTCCCTGGATATAGATCACTGGACCAGAGTAGATCACATGAATTAAGCTGGGCTGTCAGATTCTCTTCCTTGGAAACATAGAACTCAGAGAGACTAACCTGAGCTGGTCACTGAATAGAAAACATGTAAACGTAAGAGCTCTGTTAATCATGCACAGGAAAAAAAAAACAACCCTGCTTTATAGAAAGAGTGAAAAACAGAAAGCTATCCTGCAGAAAAAGAAAAACGAAAGTAAACACTGAGAATCAAAGCTGAGATACCAGAAACCTCCAGAAAGGGAGTGCCCTGATTCACTCTAGCTTTTCAATTCCTGATTCTGGGCCCTGGTGGGACCGCATTATACTGTCTTCTCTTGGATTGTGTAAGATATCGCCATACCCTTATAACACATTGCTCTCTTTTTCTTCAGTAGCTCAACTAGCTTGGCTGTTATCTGACAAAGGAGTCTTGCTAAGTTGAAATTGGTACCACCAGTGAAACTGAAATTAATAGGCCCTCAGAGAAAAACATTACACTGGGGAAGTTAAAATCCAGTGGGGTTCAGTGAGAATCCCCATGCACATACCCATTTTAGGATAATAAACTGACTCTCTGTGTTGTACGGTAGTAATCAAGCTATAACTTGTCTTTACCATAATGTTTATCATTATTAAGAGCATATATCCACAGAGGATTTAGAGTATTTGGTTGCCATATATAAAGATACCACAGTTTATTACTTTTTGCCGCAGATGAGAGATAGCCTAGTTCATGTCTCACGCATCGAAGCACAGTATAAGGCAAGGCTGGTAAATTGAGAATGTCCTGTTTCTAATAACCCCATGCTTTGCTAAGCCTCTGGAGCTAAGTGGATACACTGGTTAAGAAAGAGTGAGATCCTTGCCATCAAAATGGAGAGAACAGGGAGCAGCCAGAGCTGGGGAAAGTCCCCAATCCCCACCCCATCCCACTCTCTTGCCCCCACCCTCCAGGCCCTGTGCAAAGAATTTCCAGCTGGGCCCCTCACTGAGACAAAGACTATCATATCTCCCATTATAAGGAATGTTACTCTAAGGATTGACACACAGCATGGGTTTGGAGAAATTTCTTAAAACATATTAGGGAGAAAGAATCTCCCTACAGCCGCACTCCAGTCCATTCTGCATCCATGGCTTGAAGCTATAGCCATTATTTGCGGGTGAGCGCCTGGACCAAAAATTATTGGTAACTGAGTATGTTTCCTCCATTCAAGAGAGAAACCTTGCTTCTGTAGCAGTGATTCAGGCTCCAAGTCCTGAGGACTATGTAAGGAAGAGAAGAGGGAATGATGGAACCAGGTGGGCTTTCCTTTGGGATGTGTGAAGCTATGAGCTCCTGTCTCTTTTTCTCCAACCTAATCACCACCCTGAGGGATTCCACTGCCAGAACCTGCCTGTAAGAGCTTCTGCCTGGAAAGCAGGAAACTGGCACAGCTGGTCTGCCCTTTAATTAATTATCCTGCCCTCTGCCCACTACATCTAGATTTTGAGGGTAATTCTGGGATTTGGCTGAAATCCTGACTTTTTGGAGGTCTTGTCTTTTGCCCATACAGGATTAAGGGTTTTCTTGCCAGTCTGTTCCAATCTGCATCATATCTTCCAGAAATTTCACACCGCTTCTTACTGCTAATAGAAACCCTTCTAGATTTCCAAGACTGCCATGGGTTATTTTTATGTGTATAGTTCTTCTGGCATTTCAGTGGGAATTAGAGAGGAAAATAAATGTGTGTGTTCATTCAATAATCCTGAATCAGAACTTGTCTTTTCTTATCTAATCCTGGCTCTTGCTGTGCTCTCCTTTCCTCCCTGCTGTCACTCATTTTCTCTCCTATCAGCCCTTCCTTTGTTCCTATCTTCTTCAGTGGTTCAGAGCAGGCCATTCCCTGCTTTTAAAACCCGTGTGACTCCTCATCACCTAAAACACAAAACGCTAGCAAATCATCTAAGGTCCTTTCTAACTGGCACCAACCTGTTTTCCAATTTGCTATTTATATACTTGTTTCTCCAAATTGATTTTCCATTCCCTAAGAAACAGGAATCATTTCTCACTCTTCTATTCCACACCATGCACCACCCATGGAAGGCATGTAGAAACATTGAGTTCTTCCCCTCCACTTCTACCCATTCGATGCTCAAACATTTGATATTCAAAGCTTGAATAAATACTAAATGCTTAGATTTATTTGCATTTACTTTTATTTTGCTTCAGAAATTAAAACTAATCATTAAATATTAGGTTATCCTTTCACAACTCTAAATATTAACAGAGTGCAATTTTAAGAGCATGATATGTTTAAAAATTGTTCTCTATCCCTATCACATAAAATTTTGCTACATATCCTATCACCAAAAATATTTTTTTTTTTTTTTTTTTGAGACAGAGTCTCACTCTGTTGCCTGGGCTAGAGTGCCGTGGCGTCAGCCTAGCTCACAGCAACCTCAAACTCCTGGGCTGAAGCGATCCTTCTGCCTCAGCCTCCCGAGTAGCTGGGACTACAGGCATGCGCCACCATGCCCGGCTA
>CAUYRT010010132.1:0-14278 GCA_963574885.1 Lepilemur ruficaudatus
TCAGCCTAGCTCACAGCAACCTCAAACTCCTGGGCTCAAGTGATCCTCCTGCCTTAGCCTCCCGAGTAGCTGGGACTACAGGCATGCGCCACCATGCCCGGCTAATTTTTTTTTTTTTTTTACATATATTTTTAGTTGGCCAATTAATTTCTTTCTATTTATAGTAGAGACGGGGTCTCTCTCTTGCTCAGGCTTGTCTCGAACTCCTGACCTTGAGCTATCCACCCGCCTTGGCCTCCCAGAGTGCTAGGATTACAGGCGTGAGCCACCACGCCCGGCTAAAAAATTTTTTAAAGACTTGTTGCTGTAATGTTAAAAAAAAAACCTTTTAACACATCCACTACCCCAATACTGCAACAAATCTATTTTCATTTTAGTTCACTTCCTTTAAGATATTGTTCATAAGATATATACAAAATGCAAAGATAAAATCATTTCATTTATTCATTCTACACGTATTTAATGAATACTTACCGTGTCAGTTACTATCCTAAGCACTGCAGATGTGATAGTGAACAACACCAAGACTGCCCTCAGAGATGCTTATAACTTACTTATATTTTGCCTTTCAACTTAATATTAACACTATAAGACTGCTGTATAAAATAATATTATGAGGTAGTTTCTACAAAGTTGTCATAATTATTATATTAATAGGTTACATAGGTTACATAAATCCTATGATGTACTTTCTTTCCAGTATGGAGTGATTTAGGAAGCCTTTAAAAAGTCATTTAGTTTTGCCTCAGGGTTTCATTTTTGTTTTGTTTTGCTACTTAAATAATGTTGAAATAAACATCTGTACTTTATGATTCCCAGAGTGAAATTACTGAGTGAAAAGGTATGAATATTTTTGTGGTCCTTCCCATATACTGTCATATTTCCTTCCAGTATTGACCAATTTATAAGCAATTAAAGTTTGTTAAAAGATAGTAATACTGTAGATAGAAATTCTGTATGAATTGCCATTATAATTTATAAATTAAGAGTAATGATAAACTTTGCCTTTGGAGAAGGTAGGAAGATAATCTACTCCATCATCTTTTAAATCTCAGCCCCAAAGACTTTTCAAAGGCTCCCTAAACCAATCCATACTATAAAGTATGTCATTTGAATTCACAACAAATCATCTTCTATATCACTAGAGTTTTGAACTTCATTACTCCATCTCCTCAGGGGTAGCAATTATCATATTAGACTTTGAATTACCAATGGAACCAATCATAGCACTAAAGACATAAGGGCTCAAATAGTTCAATGAACTTATTAGCATTATTAAGTTGGCATTAGCTTTTCAGAACAGCTAACCATACAGAACAATGATGGAAATCAGCATGAACTTAAGTTTTATAGTGTAAGAATAACCTCACCTCAAAGTCAAAATCTAGAATGGAATGAACAAAATACTGAATTGCAAACCTCAATTAAGTGAACCATATATTGAAACTTACGGTAAGAAAACGATTAAGATCAGGAAAGTCAAAAACATTGGCAATTTCAGACAAGGTATTTAAAGCCATTTCTCTCTGGTGTGCTACATCTTGTTTTCTCATCTCAGCATTCTGGCATGGGGTACTAGGAAGTGCTGTCATCTGACTGGAGTGGAGGGATTCTACCAAAAACTAGAGCAAAAACAATTTTATTCTTAGTTTTCACACAAGGAAGAAATTTTAACTAATACTTTTTAAGGAAACATAAAGGACAGTATCAAACAATGATCTAAATTACCTGAATTGGCTCATTTAATTTTCATAACAACCTTAATGAGGTAGATTACATCATAATCTCCCTTTTACAGATGAAGTAACCAGGCGTAGTTATGAAACTGGAATACCACGCTAAGGACTTTACCACAAATATAGGGTAAAGCCAGTATTTTAACACAGCCTACTGCACAGCCAAGGAAACTATCGCAAGAGCAGACAACCTACAGAATGGGAGAAAATATTCACATGCTATGCATCTGATAAAGGGCTGATAACTAGAATCTATATATTCCTCTGCTTCTCTGATAGAAAAAAAAATAGAACAAAAAATTTAAAAGTATTAAAAATAAAATAGAATCTATATAGAACTCAGGAAAATCAGCAAGAAAAAAATCAAACAACCCCATTAAAAAGTGGGCAAATGACATGAACAGAAACTTTTCAAAAGAACACAGACTAATGGCCAACGAACACATGAAAAAATGCTCAACATCTCTAATCAGCAGGGAAATGCAAATCAAAACCATAATGGAATATCACTTAACTCCAGTGAGAATGGCTTTTATCAAAAAGTCCCAAAACAACAAATGTTGATGTGGATGAGGAGAGATAGGGACACTCATACACTGCTGGTGTGACTGCAAACTAGCACAACCTCTGTGGAAAGTAATATGGCGATACGTCAAAGAGCTACAAGTAGGACTACCATTTGATCCAGCAATCCCATTACTGGGCATCTACCCAAAGGAAAAAGAGACATTCTGTAAAAAAGATATCTGCACTAGAATGTTTACAGCAGCACAATTTACAATTGCAAAGATGTGGAAACAACCGAAGTGCCCATCAACATATGAGTGGATTAATAAAATGTGTGTGGTATATGTATACCATGGAGTACTACTCAGCCACAAAAACAATGGTGATGTAGTACGTCTTGCATTATCCTGGATGGAACTGAAGCCCATTTTACTAAGTGAAGTATCAAAAAAATGGAAAAACAAGCACCACATGTACTCACCATCAAATTGGTATTAACTGATCAACATTTATCTGCACATATAGTAGTAACATTCATCGGGTGTCAGGCAGGTGGGAGGGGAGAGGAGAGGATGAGTATATTCATACCTAATGGGTGTGATGCGCACTGTCTGGGGGATGGACACACTTTAAGCTCTGACTTGGGTGGGGCAAAGGTAGTATATGTAACCTAAACATTTGTACCCCCATAATATGCTGAAATAAAAAAATAAAATAATAAAAAACAAACATAGCCTAACTTTTTAGCCATTAATTGAATATATAACATTTAAACAAAGTGCCATACAGATAATATCAAGGCATAAAAGAGTTTTATCACTAATAAGGCTAAAAAAGAAAGACATCTTCCTAAAAATTAATAACAGAGTATAATAATCAAATACATTATTGTGAAATGGTTTCTCCTCTCTCCCATTTATTACCTTTGTCTTCAGATCAATATCCTAAAGTACAAAACTGGCAAAATTCTAGTTCTCTTAAATAAATACATCATTTTAAAAAATAATCTTTTAAAGCAAGCAAAATAAAATGTGTATAAATGTTCTTTTTTTTTTTTTTACACCATTGTAAAGTACTGCTATTGTATATAGTCAAGACAAATGCTGACTCTTACCTGACAGATGGGTTTTTTATACTGGCTAAAGAAGTTTTGCAATTTAACACTTTTAGCTGCAACCAGAGCTCTAATTTCTGTGTATGCTGCTCCAGAGACAGATGCTGACTTGGATAACAAACAGTGCAATAAGTGCAAGAGTGCAAAAGGGACCAAATCTCCTTTTGCTGCCCTAAAATTAAAAAAACACACATAAACACACACACATGTATAATCAATGTCTTAAAAACAAATGGAAATCCATAAATAAATGCATGTAGAATCACTTTTTTTTCTACATTATCACATATCTCATATCACCATTTCTAACACTAGGCAAATAAAAATGGAGAATAGCCAAAATAAATAAGGAAGAATACAAAAGCTACCCAAGTATACCTTCCAATATCTCCTGTTGTAAGAATCAATGTATCCTTCAACTCAGTATTTCTTGATATTTGGGCATGTGTATATGCTTCCTTCATTCTTAAGACAAAAAGCTAGAACAATAAAATTCACTGGTTAAAAAATTTTTAGAGCTAGGTTTATGAAAATCTAAATGTTAAAAATAAAAATTATCAACCTCTTTAATAAATCCATCTTCAGAGTCCAAGGATTCCAATATATGCTTGATATTTCCACTAAAAGCCACTCTAACGTTCTTGTCTGGATCTTCCATTAAATTTAATAAAGTTCCAAGAACTGCTTTTACATCTGTTTCATCTTCTCTAAAATCAAGATGCTTACAAAGATGAGGTAGATTATCTATGAAAGCTAAAAGAATATCTAATTTAATACATTAAACATCAGCGTTGTACTGTAAAAATATTGTTAATAATATGCCATAAAGAATCCTAAGTTGCCTTAAATTGTCAATATTTAATACTGAAGTATGCATAGTACACAAAACTTTAGGGAATAAAAATGGATAGTTATAAATTTAAATTTTCTTTATGCTTAATAAGTCATAAATGATGTAAATCTAAAATAAATTTCAGAATTTTTTAAGTTATAAAATAACTAGTCCCTTTTAGATTCTGTAGACCATTACGTTACCAAGACAGACTTAAAAGCACATTTCACTAACCCGAAGAACCTTGAACTCAGATTTCAGCCTTATTATTAACCTTATAAGATTTAGGGAGTCCTAGAAACCATTTATCATCTCATGCTTTGAAAACTTGAGAACAAGTTTCAACGTACTACCTGAACAAATGGATCTTCCAAGTATTTGTGTAAATCTCATGCTCCCAACAACTCATATTCCATTACCACAGGAAAGTGGTCAAGAAGATACAATGTGTAATCCTCACTTGGACAAGGTAATCTAACTATTTGAAGTTCTGAAGGTCCAAGGTGGGGAAAGAGGATGCATTAAGAAGGTCTCTGGTATCACTGAAGAAGATACAGAATACTGAACTTAATAATTTTGAACCAGCCATCAAGGTATGCCCTATTAGGCTGTCAAATCACGAGAGTATTTTAAAAATCCCAAAATCATTTCTCTTACTGGTTCTGTGATGCAGTCTAATACCATTCAACCCGTTTATATGTAATCATTAATGAGCATTGAATCTATCAAGCACGTAACTTGCTATAATTTTTTAAGGCTTCAGACTAATTCTATCACTGAGTCAAAAAATAGAACTTAAATAGGTTTTCAAATATTAAATTAAGCATAATCACTTACCAAGTTTTACTGGACTAGGTGTTTTTTTTTTCAGCAGGAAAAGGAATGGCTTGCAAATAGAAGCTTTTAATCGAGCAGATGAACACTCATGTTGAGAAGTGGCTTTTAAATTCTTACAGAAGATGTCCACACGTGCATGTGCAGAGAAAGGTTCCATTAAAGAACTTGTCAAATAAAACATGCCATGAAGACTACAGACAAGTTGACCGAGTATAGAGGCAAATTCTTTCTTGACAATGTCAGAATCATCTTTGACTTTATCACTGGGAGAAAAAAAAGAAAAAATACTAAACCCTCTTGCTTAATTTTGTGGTCTAAATAGTTTTGCTTAGTTTAGGACAAAACTACTGGTAAAACAAAATCTAGAAGGAAAAAATTTTAAATTCTAAAACCAAAAGCAACATTTGTTCTACATATTCAGCAATAAACATAACTTTGCATATATAGCCAGAGAATTATGATCTTTCAAAGTGATATATTCAAATTAAAAATCTTAATACATACATCAGGATCTTGGGAACTCTGTTACAAGAATTCTGCTGATGCAATAAGATAAAAAATCCATTAACACAACTAGCCCGGATTACTTCATGGGAGCTCTGCAGGGCCCAGTTGTACACTGCTGTTCTCCATTCAAGGAATATTCTTCTTGGAAGCAGAGTTAGAAGAAATACACATTGTGACTGTGCCTGTGGTGCTGAAAAAATTAAGTCTATTAAACAACATTTCTAATAGTGTTAATTTTATGTACATACATATGTTATAAAGTCAAATCACATTTAAAATATATCTAATATCTAATTTAATTAAAAGCTCCTTTTTCAGAAAATAAAGCAAGTACAGTGAAAAAGGTCCATGTACCACCTTACTAAATAATCAGGGAAATGCAAATTGAAAATCACTCCCATCGGATAGCAAAAATAATAATAAGAAGAAGAAGCAGAGGAAGGTTAATTCCATGATATTTTTTCTAGATAGCAAAAATTTTAAAGTCTGCCAAGTGTCAGTGAGGATTTGGATCAATAGGAACTCTCATATTCTGCTAACAGGAGTGTAAGTTGGCACATCTTTGGAGAACAACACACTAGAACAGAATTGAGGGTGTATAAACCCTATGACCCAATAATTCTACTCCTAGGTAGATATCTTAAAATAGTGCTTCTCAAACTTTAATATGCATATGAATCACCTATTAATATCTTGTTAAAATGTAGATTCTGATTCAGCAGGTCTGAGTGGAGTATGAGAGTCTCCATTTCTAGCAAGTTCCTAAACGGTGGCAATGACATAGATCACACTTTTCAAACAGCAATGCCTTGGAATGACTAACGTGCCATTTATAAAAATATTCAATGAAATTTTGTTTGTAATTGTGAAAAAATTGGAAACAACTTGATTGTCTACCAACAGGAGACCTGATAAATAGTGTCTATCTATAAAATTGGCTACTCTTCAGAAGTTTGAATAACATACTAGTGCTATACATATCACCATAGGTTAAGTCTCATGAAGATAATGCTGGCTAACAAAATGCAAGTTGCAAAAGGCAAATCAATTCTATTATTTAGGATAAATACATATAAAGTAAAAGTAACACATCATTCATCAGAATAATCAACACCAAATTCAGAACAGTAATTATCTCTGGGGAAAGAATGAGGGAAATGAAATCAAAGAACAATAATTAAAGGGCTTCCATTACATCTCTAACATTGTTATTTTTTAAACTGGGAAGTTGGTATAAGAATGTTTGGTGCATTATTGTCCATTTTTTTTGTATTTCTCAAATATTTCATAATTTTATTAAATAAAACTAAAGATATGTAAGGATATACTTCAAACTTTTTACAATAAGAAAGGAAATGTGATATATGAGTGCAGAATTTCATTTGTTATTTTTACTTTTATTACTCCTTTTTGAATTATTAAAAATGTATTCCTCTTTTAATTATTGAAAAAATATAAATGATACATGTTAGAAGTCCTATATAGAGATGAATTAAGACAAAATAAAACAAACCACACACATAGAAACAATTCTGTGACCACTTACAGTAGCTATCTGAAATCCTCTGGCTCAATGTTAGAAGATTAGTGGCAAATGTGGTCAACTTTAAACAGTCATCATCAGAATGGGAATAAATCCATGGAATTGAGAGCATTCCACATAAATCTTCCAGAATATGGTCTTCAAAAGAACTTTTTACTATAAAAACACATAGTAGGTCTTTAATTATATCTTTCCTTAATCATATCTAACTCAGAGTCTTTTTTAAAATAAAAATACAGATATTTGAAACATCAAGTGGGATTATAATGAACATTCTATAAACAGGGATTCTTTTTTCTGTTTTTTTTTTTTTTTTTTTTTTTGTTGTTGTTTTGAGGCCGTCTCACTCTGTTGCCCTGGGTAGAGATAGAGAGCAGTGGCATCATCCCAGCTCACTACAACCTCAAACTCCTGGGCTTCAGCGATTCTCCTGCCTCAGCCTCCCAGAGTACTAGGATTAGAGGCATGAGCCACCACACCCAGCCTAAACAGGGATTCTTTACATAGAGACCCAGGAATGATGGCTTGAGGTCTATGCACTCAAAGAAATTAACTGTGACTTTATAAAAATATGAACCTATGCATTTTTTAAAGAAGGATCTTCAAATTTCTTCAAATTTCCAAATCAAAAAACTTAAAAGTCATAATTTCTATTGACTGAAGAATAATAAATCAAAACATTACACAAATAAATTTGGAACTCAGAAATTACTGACAAGTTTAATAGAACTGAGATTAAAAAAAAAAACAACAAAGTAGGCATTCCGAACATTTGTGCATTTAAGTTTCAGGCAAAAAAGAAAGCCTATTTCTATACTGATTATCTTTAAAGGTTACTCTGATCTATTGCTTATTTGTACTCACCTTGCATGTAAATCAAAGCATCATAAATTTTCACCACATTATCAACGATTGCCTCCAGGTCAGGTTTCTGAACAGATTCCAACAAACTCCTACAGCTCTTAAGCACTTTTGGGTAAAAATCCAATGACATCCAAGTTATCACTACTGAAGGTTTCTTCTTAGACTTGTGCTGACAGTCGTTGAAATTATGGCTGCAGTAAATATATTTTTTAAAGACATTGTAATTAAGATGAATTGTGTTACAGTCAAATCTAATATTGTAGTAAAGCAAAAAATTGTGAATACCAAACTAATCTATAATCTTAAACCAATTTAAAGCAAATATGCAAGTCAATTAATACATCATTATTATTTTAAATTTAATCTCCTTATGTTGGTTTAAATCACTCCTAGGATTTGGGAATTAAAATTAATCTAGGATACCTAAATGTGGCATCACCAGGCTTAAAAACGACTGAAGACATGCCTACCTAATTACTAACTGGCTTAGTAAGTACTTTTTTCTTACTATAGTAGGACAAGAGTAGACTTCAGCCTAATTATTCCTTCAAGTTCTCTCAAATTCCAAATGTAATGGAATCTGAATTAGCATAGTTTCTTTAAAATCGCTTTAATAACTGTTATTGACTAGCCAAGAGAGTAAGAAAATACAGAATAAATAATCATGAAAAAATTAACAATGAATGCTAGTCTAAAATGTGGCAGTAAAAATAAGACTGAATCTTCAGAGAGAGTTAACATTTTGCTTGTCTCATCTGATAGAAATATTAACCTATATTAAGAATACTGAACCAAAAATCTACCTCTAACAAGTCCTAAATTCCTACTTTTATTATCAAAAGAGGAAAGGGAGTAGAGTCAAAAGAACACTGGCTTTTGAGTTGTACATAAATGTGTTCTAGCACTTTTTAATCATGTATCCCCAGGAAAGTCAGTTTAGGCTTCAGACAAAACACAACCTTAACTTCTCTGAGCCTCAAATTCTAATTTGTAAAATGGGCATAATAGCATTTACCTCACAAGATTGTTATAAAGATTAAAGAAGGTATGTACAGTGTTTAGCAGGCATCCAACAGCAAATTAATTTCTTATCTACCTCACTGATAAGTTTGTATTCTAAGGCTACATTAATCAAGTGAATAACGAGTTAACAGTAAATCCAAGTTCATTACAAAAAATCCACCCAAGAAAACCAAGAAGTTGTTTTACCAGTCTACATTTTGTTGAGAACAGTGAACAGTACACAGAGCAGTCAGTTGTAAGACAACAGCGATTCCTTCTAAAGTCTCAATAACAGGATTCTTTAGGCTGCTGTATTCAAGGGAAATCTGAAGGGATTCAGCTTTCTGTTTCAGTGCACTCCATAATATGCTCTTTTTGCTCATATCCACATGTTTAATTCTATAATGAATTATAACCACAGCAGACATACTCATGTTCAATATAAGTTTGGTTCAAACATCAAACATATTTAAAACAAAACATACCATGTAATATTAACTACTAAAATGTATACTAAGATTTAAAACAACAATTAAAACAATTGACTGAATTGTTGGCAGTCTGACTGAAATATGGCAATTCTTTGGCTACATTAGAAAAAACAGTTTAGTTGTTAATATCTTTAAAACTGCTGACAGATGTATAGTCTCAGATTTTTCATATATTACAAAGTTAAATTAGGCATGTAAAAGCATGAAAAGTATATTTAGCCATGAAATGTTTTATACTAAAATAGTCTACAAGAACTACTAAAATATTTTACACATTCCTTTGACTACATTTAGAAAGGTATTCTTTATGTATTTAAATCAAAGCACTTAACTCAAGTTGATGTTAAAAAATGAATAAAGTTTTATTAAACAACTAAATACAAACTGAATAAAGACCATCATACTCCTCAGTCTGTTTTGGTGCTCTTTTTGAAGAGTTTACAGATGAGCTGAGTCGACGCCTTTTGGGTGATATACCGTCACAATTACTGCTAAGGTTTTCCTGTTGGGTTTGGCATTCAGTCTCTTCAATGATTTCCATACTTTCCATTTTCAAGGCTGCATAAAGTGGGCCCAACAAATACTGAGAAAACAAAAATAATTTCAAAAAATATTTAAATATATTTATGTTATCCATAGTCGGCAAGAATGCATTAGGTGTTAGTTATATGCTTTCTAATAAGGTAAACTATTTTCAGAGTCTCATAAAGCAAAACAGACACCTAAGTTAACCTATATTATTTCACAGTCTATATATTAATATCAACTATGGTTCTATAGTCTTAGGCTTATGACAAAACCTTCTCTCTATAACCTGTTTCAAAATGCTACAAAGAAAAATTCTGTAAGGGAATTACTAATGTTTTTCATAGTACAAATCCGGCAAGATTTATAGATAAAATAAATTAAAATGTTTAATCAAGTAACTGCATATCTGACTGTTTTATTGTATTACCTGTCCAAATAGGAAAAGGCCATAATTTGGTATGACTAATTACTCATAGGTTTTTCTAATAGTGATTGATTATAACCTGTCAAACATAAAATCTATATGAATGATCAAAGTTTCTGCAATTAAGTTGATAACTGGCATCCTTTTAATTAATAATGCAACACACACATTTATACTTCACAAACTCTACTTTAAAACATTCTACTCTGTTGTTAGTTTATTACCAACTTAGTGAACAAATCCTTCTGAAATCAAAAGAAAAATCCATAATAGGGAGCCAGACTAGACTAGGAAAATCATTTTTCTTGAATATATGTTATTATTAAAGATATTCTATTTTCTCATTATTATATCTTACACTTATGCATACACTTAAATTAACAAAATACATAACAAGTAATCTTAAAAACAAACGACTTACCTTTGCATCTACCTGAATTCCAAGCACATCCACAAGAGCTCTACAAATATTTCTCACATAGACCTTCCTGACTTGTAAAGCAGATTCATACCCAGCTGGCACAAATTTAAGGAAATACTGCAGTATATGGCACAAAGCTGCTTTTAGCAAATCAGACTTAAGCCGCATAAGCACACCATCTTCAAACATGACACTGAGTTTTTCCAGCAGCATATTTAAATAGACAGGTTCAATATTTCTATAAGCTTCTGCTTCAAAGGGGAAGAGTGTCTTTATCAGCTTTGATAATGGCTCTTCATAGAGTTTCAATTGGTCAGTATCCATTTCTACAAGGTGTTTTAATAATTCCAGAAATGAGCTGAAAAAAGTGTTGGCTGGTTGTGCTGGTAAGCCTCCAAGCTCAAAAAGTTCAGTCAAAAGGCTAATTGCTAAGGATTTAATTTTTGGACTACCATACTCTAGCAGAACACAACCTATCTGCCAAAGTAGGAGTTCTTGCCTTCTAAAAAACACAATTGCAATAATACGAATAAGAACTGTTAATAAAGCGACTTCAATACATTCTAAACTTTGCATGTTCATGAACTGCAAAGGAGCTGGTTGTAAATATCCCATGTGTTCATCTAATTGACTTAAAAATCGGCTAACAACCACTGGCCATTCCACATGTCCCACTGCATTTCTTTCGTGGAGGTAAATCAAGTCTTCAAAAAGATGTAATAATTCCTTTGTGAGTACCCCAAAAATAGCAGGACTCTTGCTTTTAAAAAGAAATAGTAATGAGCAGATGACTTCACAAATTTTCTTGTGTAACATGTGACAGGATGGTGTAGCTGCAATCCGCAGAAGTCTCGTTATGATCCAATTACTGAATTCTTCAAAATAAACAAAAAAGGATATTAAAAATTAATCTACTAAATGCTTGATGATTGATTTATAAAGTACAAACTTCACTAACAAAATAGTGTAAAACACTCCCTTCACAATGGAAACATATGCTAGTTTAGAGTACAGGCATACCTCATTTTATTGTGCTTCACAGATACCACATTTTTTTACAAATTGAAGGTTTGTGGCAACCCTGCGTTGACCAATTTGTTCAGTGCCATTTTTCCAACAAGATGTACTCATGTTGTGTCTCTGTGTCACATTTTTGTAATTCACACAATATTTCAAACTTTTTTATTATTATTACATCTGTTGTGGTGATCTACAATCAGTGTTCTGTGTTGTGACTATTGCAATTGTTTGGGGGCACCATGAATCACACCCATACAAGATGGTGAACTTAATCGATAAATGTCATTTGTGTTCTGACTGTTCCATTCACTGGTGGTTCCCTCATCTTTCTCCCTCTCCTTATGCCTCCCTATTCCCTGAGACACAACAATACCGAAATTAGGCCAATTCATAATCCTACAATCCTCTAAGTGTTCAAGTGAAAATTGCATGTCTTACTTTAAATCGAAAGCTAGAGATAATTAAGCTTAGTGAGCAAGGTATGCCAAAAGCTGAGATAGGTCAAAAGGTAGGCCTCTTTCACTAAATAGTTAGCCAAGTAGTGAATGCAAAGAAAAATTCTTGAAGGAAATTAAAAATGTTACTCCAGTGAACACACTAATGATAAGAAAATGAAACAGCCTTATTGGAGATACGGAGAAAGTGGTCTGGATAGAACATCAAGCCAGCCAAAACATTCCCTTAAGCCAAAGCCTAATCCAGAGTGAGGTCCTCAACATCAAGGAAAGACCCTACAAAAGCAAAAAGATTATGACTTGCTGAAAGCTCAGATGATTGTTAGCATGTTGTAGCAATAAAATACTTTTAAATTAAGGTATATACATTTTTTTAGACATAATGCTATTGCACACTTAATAGACTAGACTACAGTATAATGTAAAGATAACTTTATATACACTGGGAAACCAAAAAGTTCGTGTGACTCATTTCACTGAGATATTCATGTTATTGCAATGGTCTGGAACCGAACCTACAATATTTCTGAGGTATGCCTGTATCAACTTTGGAGTCAGACAGACATGATCCCAGCTTTCCATTTACCGTATGTGTTAACTTTTCATTTCTCTGAACCTCTGTAACTTTATCATGAAATGGGAATGATAATAATTATGTTAGGAGTTACTATGAGGATCAAATAAGATAATATATGTGAAATATTCAATATAGTTCCCAAAGTACAATAAATGTTCAATAAATGGTAGTTATTATCACTCCCAACAAAAATTTGAGTGGCAACTGTCTCAGTTACACAAGAATAAATTAGTCCTATTCTCATGAATCACACAGTATAGTCTCTTGAACTTTTTGACTGCAACAAAGAAATATATTTTATATCATGACCACACTATACATATACATTTATTTTGTTTGAATATATGAAACAAAAATTTCATGAAACAGTACCTACTCTTATTACATACAGTGTACTATGATATTTTCTAGTCTATTTCCTCTTGTTTCAAATGCTGATAACTCCATAAAGCAATTTCATAACCCCCTATTAGGTTTAAAAAATACTGTAGTAAAGAATCAATTTTCTCTTCTATGCCACTGAGTTTTCTAACCATCCATATTCGGAACTCTTTCTCTGTCAGATTAACAGTATCAAGTAGGTTGCTGGAGCACTATGTATGTACTCTATGGACTACTTTGGCAGAGTAGGTTTTTGAATGTAACAAGAGAAGTCAACTTGAGTGGTAATATATTTTGGGAAATCAGCTCACTACAAATTGTGACTGTAAACATTGTACTATAAATGCTTTGCAGTTTTCTCCCAATAAAAAAAAATACCATCATCATTTTTCACAGATATAAAAAACATAACTCTATGCTTCATATGGAACAAAAGAAGACCCCGTATAGCAAAAGCAATCCTACGCAATTAAAACAAAATGGGAGGTATCAATTTACCAGACTTCAAATTATACTGCAAGGCTATAGTAATTAAAACAGCTTAGTACTGGCACAAGAACAGGGACATCGACCAGTGGAATAGAACAGAGAACCCAGATATAAAACCATCGTCATATAGCCATCTAATCTTCGACAAAGCAGACAAAAACATACAATGGGGAAAAGAATCCTTATTCAATAAATGGTGCTGGGGAAACTGGATAGCCACATGTAGAAGACTGAAGCAGGATCCACACTTTTCACCTCTCACAAAAATCAACTCATGCTGGGTAACAGACTTAAACCTAAGGTGTGAAACTATTAGAATTCTGGAGGAAAACATTGGAAAGACTCTTCTAGACATTGGCCTAGGCAAAGAATTTATGAAGAAGACCCCAAAGGCAATCACAGCAACAACAAAAATAAATAAATGGGAACTGATCAAACTAAAAAGCTTCTGCACAGCCAAAGAAACTGTCATGAGAGCAAACAAACAACCTACAGAATGGGAGAAAATTTTCGCATGCTACACATCTGATAAGGGGCTGATAACTAGAAT
>CAUYRT010010133.1:0-14871 GCA_963574885.1 Lepilemur ruficaudatus
ATAGACAGAACCAAAAAATAGAAACATAAAAAACTGCATGATAAGAAGAACACAAGTACAAAAATGAGAGTTTTTGACTTTTCAAATTAAAGTTATATCCAAACATAGATATATTTTTGGAAGCTATAGGCATATGTAAAATAAATTTGACCTCAAACTTGTGTCATTTTTTCACTTGCAAACAAATGTATGTGTGTAAGTTACATATTTTAATATTATACTGTTATTTTAAATATTTACTTGAATTGTGATCTTTTAACATTGTATGAATTTACTTTTTAATTATCAATTAAATGATATTTTTATTTACCCTAATACATTCTTGTATTATTAATTCATTTATTCTTTCAAACAAAATCTATGCACTTTCTAGTATGTGGTGCTTTCTACTATGTTTCATTTTTTTCTATGGGCTAGCTAGGCAATTATAAATTATTTCAAATAAATCTATTTTTGCAAAGTAATCTGAAATATAATTAAGCCATATTGACCATTACTGCTAGTCAGGTAACAAATCAGTTTCCTAATAAAAATATCAAAACTACAGTGTGAAAATGTTAGGGGAATTATCTATTAATATGAGGAGAAAAAATAAATCAGCAGAACTGCCTTTTTAAATATGATACTTCAAACTTGTAGGTAAATCTTTTCAATTTGGATTTGGAAATGGAATACTAAATTAGTGGCCACAATATATTATCAAGTACAAAAACTCTAATGGCAATAGACCCAACTCAGGAATTGTAAATATGTAAAATCACCTGAGTTCCCATGTGACATAATTTAATTAGGTTAGAAAGGGCACTAAAATTCAAGTTAACACAAAAAATTATTTTTAAAGAGCAAAAGATTATTTTCAAAAGGATAATCACCGATCAGAGAAACTATGACGTAATATAAACAAAGGATGACTGACAAATCCCAAAGCAGTATGTTTTCCCAGAGATAGTTTAGATTTAAATGCATCATCCTGTTCCAGCTTCAGTATGAAAACGCAAAATTGATGGTAGTTTGCTATTTGGGATTAAAGGGATTATGGCTTTGGAGTTTCAATTAAGCAAAACCAATCTAAGCAAAAAACCCCAAAAGTTATTATAATAATATAAAGATTATAAAGCAGTCCTCAGAATAGAAGGATATAAGTAATAGGAACAAAAAGAATTTCTACAGGCACCAGAGTATTAGCTCCAGAATGAATTAACTTCTGTTAGTTTATGTTTAAATTCTAGAAGTAGAAAATTTTATTGGCCTAACGTAGACCAAATGTTCCTCCCTTACTTAAAAAAAAAGGTAGATTTGATCATCTGTGATCAAAATTGCGGTAAACCTGAAGCAGTAAAAAGTAGAATGTGGTCCACTCAATTATCTCTTTTATCTTTTAAATAATTATAATCTGCATTTTTGCTGGTCTAATAGTAAACCAAAATGAAAGTAATTTCAAACCAAATTCTATTTGTTATTATTTTCAATTTCTTTTCTTTATTGAAGTGTAATTTATATATCATGTCTTTACTCCATTTTAAGTGTACAATTAAATGGTTATTAGTAAATTTACCAAGTTGTACAGCTATTCACATATATCAGTTTTAGAGGATTTCCTACCCCCTATTGAGACCCCTAATTCCCATCCCCAAATATATTTCAAGCATGCCCCTCCCCTTCACAACTAGGCCTGATATAAGAGCTTCTTTAGAGGAATATCATGATTGACAAAAACAAAGTAAAACAACATTTTCTAACAGGAAATGGGTAATTCCCTAAAGAAAATACAATTCCTGTTATTAACGGGGTGCTAAGGGGAAGACCATGAAAAATTATGGAAATTTAGCAGAGATAAGGAGTTTGATAAAAGACAAATAAGGTACTCATTTCAATTCAAAAAGGATTTGCACCATGCCTCTTCTACATGACACAAGGCACCAACCAGTATAAGGCCTAGTATCCACAAACTGGATCCTTGTCTATGGGTCTCTCCAATCATCTGGGAAGAGTTTCTGTGTTAATCCACTCTCCAAACTTATGTCTACATTAAATTTATATATGGAATCTCTCAAAGGCATGTTCTTCCTGGTGATTGAGTTCTACATACTTAAAAACAATCACTCACATTTATCGTCTATGCCAAACTTCAAAAGTCTGAATGCTGATTCATTAATCTTCAAAGAGAAAATCACAATATATATTATCTAAAAGACAATCTGAGTTTCTAAGGATTTCTTCCCTCAATATGCACTCCATCCAAATTGGTAGTACCTCATCCTGACTTGATCCTACAGTCAAGTTTGATAAATTTCTTGACAATCTCCTGAAATGAAATATATAACCATTAGATAATCAGTGTCTAAGACTCATTCCCTACAACTGTAAATTAGACAAAATCTGTTAAAAGTATCATGCTGCCGGGTGAGGTGGCTCACGCCTGTAATCCTAGCACTCTGGGAGGCTGAGGCGGACGGATAGCTCAAGGTCAGGAGTTCAAAACCAGCCTGAGCAAGAGCGAGACCCTGTCTCTACTATAAATAGAAAGAAATTAATTGGCCAACTAAAATACATATAGAAAAAATTAGCCGGGCATGGTGGTGCATGCCTGTAGTCCCAGCTACTCGGGAGGCTGAGGAGGAAGAATCGCTTGAGCCCAGGAGTTTGAGGTTGCTGTGAGCTAGGCTGACGCCCATGGCACTCTAGCCCGGGCAACACAGTGAGACTCTATCTCAAAAAAAAAAAAAAAAAGTATCATGCTAATACCTTAATTGTTTCTAATATAAATAGAGTTAGCTTTACTAGTTATCTTATCACATTTTAACAGTAGGAGAATTGTTTGTAGAAGAAAGACCAAACAATTTAGTTCATTAACTGGAACTTTATAAATCATCATAAAAGGGAGGGAGACTTTTTGACAAAATAGCACTTGATGTAACCTTTCAAATTTTTCCATGTTTTTTAACAGATGATGTGAAAATTCTGATGAATCATAATAAAATAATAGACATGGAGCCAATTTCCCAAAGGCATATCATTGTCCAGATAGAGACAAAATAAAGATAAGCTTTTCATGAGGCAGTAAGACAAACTCCACAGTCATCCAAAATCCACAATTTCCCAGATAGTTTATCTCATGTCCAACTAGAGGTAAGGCAAATTTTTATTTAGTGTGGAATTCTTTAGGTTTGCCAGGCAATTTAAATTGTGATCACTACCTTGGGCTTTCTGTAGAATTATGAAAGTGCTAGTCCAGAGACTATAATTTTCTTGTAAAGAAAAAGCACTTTAATGGTCTACCTGCTGATCAACACAAGGCTGCAAATAAAAGATCCAGCAGGCAGTACTGCAAGTAAAATGGGAGTGTTTTCTTAAGGATCAAGAGGAAAAAATGTATACTTCACCAATAAATGTTTCCTTCGAGTCTTCAAGAACTAAAAGCAAGGATTGTGAATGCCAACCTCATTTCTTATCCAATTTTTTCGTATTTTTATAAGCTATAATAAAAATCGAAAGGCACAGAGGTACCAATCAGGCAGATCTGAGCTTAAATTTCTTACCCTTTACTAGTTGTATAGCATCACATCTTCACTCTTGTGTTTCCCTATACATAAAAGTGATCAAAGAGCTATTGAGAGGACTCAATAAAATAACTTGAATAAAGCACCAATCACAGTGCCTAATACATAGTACGTCTTCAAAGTACAGCTACTAAAACTGTAATATTATGCATCATTATCACAGCAGGAACATGGGGATTGATATAAAATTTCTATTTCTAATAATGCCAAACTAAAACAAAACCAGTTTTTGATGATGCTATTTTTTCTTCACTTTTAAATCCATTAAGGCTTAAGAATGAAAAGACTAGCATGAAATTGGAGGTAACATCAAAAGTAAAGTACTTAAGTTCACTTGAAGGTGAATCTTAAAACCATGAATAGCATGTTTTCTGGGATGGTAAAAAAAAAATGATATATAACTCACTGGTAACTAATCCTCTTTCTACAACTATGCAATATATTAAACTATATCAATATGGCACAAAAAGCTGACTCCCTTCCAGGAATTCCTGTGCCTCCATCTTGTAAACAAACCTGGGATGTAAATAAGCTCTGTCCTATGCTTCTTAGACTGCTTGGCCACACTACCGTCCTGTGCCTTATGCTTCTTTTAATGGCACTGCTGTCAGAATTTTCTTAATAGTTCTCTATTAAGAGATGTGTATTTTATTCAAATTGCACTAGAAAATTCTATGTGATTTGTATCTTATGGAATTCAAAATATTATAGTAAGCTTCCATGGTAGAGAATGGGGAACTTTGTTATATGGGCTTCCAAGTAATATAATAACCTGAAAAACTTAGGTTTACTTATACTTTCCAAGATTCCCAATGAAATGACTGAGAGAATATAAATAGTGAGTGAATTTGGGATGGTCTCTAAAATACTGTAAATTTAAATTTCATGTGACTTTTTTCTATTTTAGAAACTCTGCTATATATAGAACAAATAGGAACAGATTGAAAGAAAGCTTAACTTGGACTTCATCTCTCTTAAGTTTACTGAAGAAGTTAGTGGAAGTGGTTTCATTAAAGCACTATTAATACTGCCTAACTTGGAGGAAGAGAGAATAAAGACAGACTTGGGGACATAAATGAGGGCAAGAGTCCTTAAAGACCACCTATTCTGAACTCTGACAACCATGCTCTATCTTAATTTATCCTTTCTATTATTTGTATTTCTTTTGGTATTTATAGTTTGAATTTTTTCACCATCACTACCGTTATCAGCCATTTGGTAATTATTTTACTGAAGCCTGGCTTGTTTTCCCAAATGATTTGGTATAAGCAGAAAACCTTTCTTTGCTTTCTACATCTAGAGCTCAAGAACTATAGGTATTCCATAAACATTTGATGATATATTATGTTCTCATCCTCAACACCTCACAAAAGAGGAAATCTCCTGATGGCCTGAAAGTTCACATTTAGCTTAAACTTGTGAATATAAAACCACATGATGACTTCATGGATCCCTTTGGAGAGTCTCAAGTTAACTTCACAAACTTTACACTGGTTTATTTTCTTTTAAATGTCAGCAAAGGGTAGGTGATTGCATTTTAAATGTCTGGAGTGACTCCTCTATAGGCTTTAAATTATTAGCTATTGCTAGCCCATGGAGTTCACAACACACACACAGTCCAGACTAATAAGGATGTCCCCAGGGTTTGCATTACCCACAGCTCCTATCAAGTCCAGTTCTGTGGGATCCTCCAAGTAATGTGCTATTTAAATGGATTTGTCTCTATGTGTTTCTGTCCAGGTTCTTTCTTAGAAATAAATGCATTTTAAGTTCTAAGTTAAAATGACAATTATAATCTTCTTAATTAGCTAATCAAAATAGGAATGAAGCTCATGCAAAATCAATTATTTAAATAATAGCATTGCTATGGTGCAAGATGCAGGAAATATATGAATTTGGAATTTTAGAAATACATTAATTTTATGAGGACAAAAAAAATATAGCAGGGTGTCACAGCCAGCCTACTATTTTAGAACCTGGAATGATAATTTAATAAAATCTGTATTTTACTGATAAATTCCAAAATAGCAATGTTTCATTTTTTTGCCAGTAATTTTTCTCTGTATGCAGGTATTATAGTACTATTTTCATTAATTGCAATGAAACATCAATAGCTCAATACTAGCAGCAATAGAATTATAGAGCTAATTTTAAATTCAGCATGTAACTCCTTTAGCTTAATTTTTTCTGTGTATTTTAATAGATACTGGTGGCATTTAAATAAAAATTTACCAGTCAGATAATAATATGGTGCTGACAAATGAAATCAAATCAAAAAGCAAATCAATGATAATATCCAGTAAATACTGATAGTATTATCTAATAATTTAGCATCAGAATGTTTTATTTTCATTATGGTTTTAAAAAAAATGAAAGTTTTGATTTGGGAGGCAATGGGGAAATATCATTTATCATACACATGGATAATTCCTATTTTTCTCTATTGATACTATTTTTAAAAGACATATTAGTAGATAGAATTTTGTAATGCTCCCAAAGAAGGAGAAAGGGCTTTATAAAAATACAGGAATAATTTTAAGCAACAAATTTAAAGAAAAGGCTTGGGATAGGAAAAAAGAATATAAGAGTATTCTAAATATTTTTTCTCTTCTCTTCAATTCTAGAATCTATAAAAAAATACAACCTACTGCATTCTTAAAAATAAATCTTGGATTTCTCATCTCTTTTGTAGAGGGTAACTAATTGAGTAACTACAAAATTAAGTGGATGTAAGTGGATGAGTTTATAGATTATTTTTAGGAGATCCAAGAATAGAAGTATATGAATCTTTTTAAAAGTGTATTTTATATTTTATGATGCCAAACAATAGACTTTAGATTTAGTGCCTTACCAAATCAATTGTACCTTGAATAAAATATTGCCAAAAGATTTGGCAGAACATAGAGTATTGGAAAGATTATTGAACTTGGAGTTGGGAGAGCAGGATTACACTCAAAATTAGGCATGAAAGATATTTAAAGCTACCCACAGTTTTGATAATTTTTAACAAAATATTCAAATCCAAAGACACTTAGATGTCTTTTTTAAAGTTTTATTTTTGAACTAGCTTTAGACTTAGAGAATACTTGTGAAATTCTACCAAGAGTTCTTATATTTCTCCCTCAGCTTTCTCTAATATTACCATTTTACATTACCATAGCACAACAGTCAGAACCAAAAAATTAACATTGGTACAATATTATTAACTAAAGATTTTACTCAAATTTTACCATGCTTTCCACTCTTGAGATCTTTTTGTTCCAGGATCAAATCCAGGATTCCACATCGTATATAGTATTTCTCCTTTGTCTCCTGTAGTCTGTAAATAGTTCCTCAGGCTTTCCTTGTCTTTCATAACCTTGACACCTTTAAAGAACACTGATGGTGTATTTCGTCTAATGTCAATTTGTGCAGGTCTGATGCTTCCTCATGACTGGAGTGATGTTCTGTTTTTGTTAAAAATGTCACAGACCTGATGTTGGGTTCTCAAAGCATCCTATCAGAGAGTTCATGACGTTGATTTGTCTTATTACTGCTGATGCTGACCTGCTCAGCCTCTCCACTCTAAAGCTATTGTCTTTCCCTTTGTAATACACACACACACACACACACACACACATACACACGTGTACATTTTTAGTTTTATGGTTTATAATCAAGTACTATCATTCATTTTCTTGCTCAAATTATTAGGCACTACATTAGGTTGCCTCCTGTGTTGTTCAACAAGCTTTCATCTGATTTTGAGCATGACTTTATCTTTTAGAACTAAAGAAAGGATAAATCAGACCCTAAAGAGTGTATCTTCATGTAAGGGGTAGGAAGGAAATGAATGAAAGCAGCAGATATCCATAATGAAATAGCAGAATTTAGGATGAAGCGATATTTCTCTGAGTATATCATTTATATATTCAGACTATTAAAACTGTAGTATTTCACATATCCTTCACATACCCCAAAGAAAAATGAAAAATTAAGATCAACCACGATGTGGGGAAAACCAAGATCAGAATACAAACCCTAACAAATATACCTAACCCTATTAACGTACTGACTGACATGGAGAATAAAAGAACTATTCTAAGTAACTAACAGTTTATAATGAATAATAGCTTGATTGCAAACTGTAAGGATAAAAAAAACTCTATGAAAATACAATAAATATGTTCCTCACAGGATTATGGCTTAGCAATTCTGAAACTTCTTTAAATGTATACTAGAATTAACTAAACAAATATATTGTTTCTCACTGTCAAAGTAATTATAAATAAGGAAAGGGGAAAATCTAAGATGGATTCTGGGGTATTGTATTGGAATTCAATTATTGCAAACTTATGGTGTGGCTATATTTTAATATAAATTATATAAACATATGCATCGCATATATATGTATTATGTATATATCTGTGTGTATATATACACACACATACAATACTTAAATTTAAAAATACAGACATGTTTATTTGTGTGGATTGGTATTCATGCTTATACTCCCCATCTCTGAACACTGAGAGTACCTAGAAACAAGTCCACCCCAGTAGTCATGTGAATACCTACAGCCCAGACCTTGGTTTCTAAATGCCATTCTCCAGTAACAATGTACCTAGGTTCCTGTGGATTCCATGGTTGTAGCAGGAGAAAAACTTAAAGATACTTTAATATTCTAGCTCAAAAATACTCAGTTTTGTTCATTTGGGTAAGAACATCAGTGTATACAGCAAATGCCCTTGTGTTAATTTTTGAAAATTGAAAAAGACATCTCCTTTAATACCAGTGGAGTTAGAGTAGAGGTTTCCTAACTGTATTGATGGAAAGAAAATGATTGACGGTAATGGGAAGTCAAAAACAACTAAGCAGCTCTCAATTCTGCAAGCCAATGATTCTAAGACTGGTTTATAGTATGAGTCATACTTATTCTGATAATAAATGATATATATTTTTATATTTGATTAGGACTTCCAAATATATCACTTTGTTAACTCATTCTTTTACTCTAAAATCATTTATTAAATATACCTGATAACCAATATCCAGGTTCCAAAAACTGGGCACCATGAGATACATATGACACAGCCCTATTTCACAGGTATACTCTGGTAGAAAATATATAAAGAATACATAGGAAGGCTTAATCCTAACAGTGTTGCAGAACAATATGAAAGCTGTGTCCTGGGAAAAAGATTTAAGATGGTAAATAAATTCTGATGACAGAGTGCTTTCAGAGAAATGTGGCATTTTTAGAGAAAGATAGGCTGCGTAAAGGGCATGTGTGAAGCTGCAGAAATCTAATGTGTCAAGACATTGTAAAAGTGTAGAATATTTCAGGGTAATCAGTCAGCTATTGCCATAAAAATGCTAAAAAAAAAAATCTTAACAGTCAGCGTTTTAAAACCCACTGTGACTTACTCTCACAGCTGATCTAGGTTAGGCAAAGAGTGGGGAATTAGCTTTGTCCCAAAGGTTTCTATGTTACTACTGGAACCAACAGTCAAACTTGGGCATGATATTCTCATGGTTGTGGCATACATGTATGAGAATGACACTCAGCTTGTGTCCTATCTGCTAACAAATCATTAGCCATAATAAATCACCTAGCCAAGCACATAGTAAGTAGGGACAGTTACTTTGCCTCTGTAATGGGTAGAATGAACACTTTCAAAAAATAATCTTGTACAAAAACATGCTATTATTTATTTTCTTTCACTCAAATATATCTGCATTCTACTCAGATTCTAATGGTTTTCTCGTTATTTGAATATGTTTCTGAATTAAAAAACAGTGAACAATTTATATATTTGTAGCAGTTATCATAATCTGCTACTCATTTAATATTTTTACCTATTCATAGGGAAGACATTTGTAATAATGAAAGTTTACTTTATTTAAAATAATTCTAGAGAATTCCAATTTTACATTTTATTAAGTTATTCTTTGTTTTGAAATGTTTGCCATAGAACCAAGACTGAACACTTACTGGTGGGAGAAACATAATGGGTACAGTTGAGTTCAGTAGGTCCTTTTAGTTAGAAAATCCCATGATGGCTGCTATTGCTTTGCAAAGGGTTTTCCATCATGCCAGTTATGTATCTTCATATAAAATTTTAAATAAAAGGGAACAGAGCCAATTTTGAGCTTTGATGAATTCTGAGTGATGATGAATTTATGTCATTTCTTAATTCATGTGATAAATATTGACTGAGCTCCTGTGAAATGCTATATTTTAAATAAAAAGAGATTAATAGCAAAGACTACTAAATTCTTTGGGGGGGCAAAAATATAATAGGTCTCTATAGCCTCTATCATCGGTTTAAAAAATTTTTAGTTACTCTTGGTTAATGTCTCAATTTGGGTAGTTCTGAATTTTACTAATTTAGAGAAATCTATCTTCAATTAAAAATAGAGCTGGAAATATGATGCCCTTTGACATAAAAGTGATCATTTAGGCAGAATATAGTAGTCCAACCTCAGCATATCTAACAGTTCAGTTGTGACAAGGAGAATCATCTAAGAAGAGCCTCATTATTCCAAAATTAGTGACAAGATGCAGTTTCAAATTGCATGTCTGGTTACTGATATTGAGAGACTCTTCAAATTCTATTGATTGTGATTTTGTAACTTTCCTAGTATAAACATAATTCTACTTACACTATCACGTACTTCCTGGGAATAATATAAGTAGGTTTAAAGATGTAGTATGATAAAATATACTGATCTGCAGGTCTATCTTTCTGTTTGCCACTTTTTACTCAGCAAAGATTTCAAATGATAATATAAAGGCACTTTGAGCTGTGCATGTAACTTTTTAAAAAGGGCTTTTACATCTACAGTGGAGAGAAGGCATATTTATATTTTTCATAGTTTTTAACTTTTAAGAGACTGGACACTGAGAATTCTAACATAAATCATGTAAGAAAAATAAGGTATCTTGTTCCCCAAAGGCGTAAGTGATGAACATCATCAATCTTTCTACACAAAATTATTAGGCTTTCCAAACCAGAACCTAAGAAAGGTACTGTATGTGTGTGCATGTGAAAGAACTAGGGAAAGAACTGAGAACTTTCAAAGTGTACAAATCATTTTGTATTTGCATATATGACCTTATTCTAAAAATATTAAATCCATAGTAGATATATATCATTAGTAGGTATTGCAAATTTGGACATTAATCTCCTATTTGTATTTTTGTGGTGTTGGACATTTTTTATTTGATTTGAGACTGTATTAATTTCAGGAGTAAGAGTATGTGATCTTTTTATTTTGCAAAGTTATATAAAATTATTTTAAAATATCACTCCTTACTCATTACACACTTTTTCTGTGGATAAATGTCATCAATTAAAAATCAACTCTTCCAATTAATTATTGATTATATGCAGATCTTATCAAAGTTCTTATGATAATCATTCTGATTCCATAAAGTCACTAGCCCAGAATGGCCTATCTATTATAGTGTATCTTTGCATTTGTAAAAATACACAAACTGTGCTTTCACTGATTGCTGGTCACTGAACACTTTGACCACACTTTACAGTATAAAAAGTAAAATGTAGTACACAACACACTGATTAATTGCTTCTTATTGGAAATATAATGTTTTTACTCCCTGAATTTAAGTATTAAAAAATCATGCACAGACTAGGTAGCCAGCATATAAGGTAAAATGTTAGATTTTGAACTGTCAGATTATGACTTTAATTGATTATAGCTCTTATTAAAATTTCTCCTATTCTTCCCAAGCTATAAAAAAATGTGATTTTCTCACTGTGATTTTTTGCTTATTAGGAAAACCATGCTTTCCTCAGCACCCACTATGCATGCGTGTTAGATCTAACATTGCAGCCCTAACTCCTGACAGCCTACAAACACTGATTGCTGTCTAACTTCTGGAGCATTGATTTTTGAAGCAAAAGAGTTTCTTGAAAATTGTTCGGCAATGTTAACTGAAATATTAACTCCAATGAAGATGGAATTTGTTTCACTTTGCCAAAAACAATCTCTTTTATGAATAGGTATTTTTGTGTGTGCATAACCGTAACTTCTAGAAGAATGTTTGGGTTTTCTCTTCAACCCTAATCTCAAATCCTCTTAAAAGCTTTGAGAATGAATGAATATTGTCACAGTTACTTAGATACTGAAGTGGTGATAGTAGAGGGAGAGAAGCCCTTATTTCCTCTTGGTGGCAATAACCACATTACAAGCATCAGTTGAATTCCCCATAGCATGCAAGGGAAATAAAAGTGGAATATTTATTTTTCACTCCCTTTTTTTTCCACAGTGTTGGAAATCTGAATTTAACATCAATTCTGTTCATGAAATATATTTTCTTTGACTCAGTAGCTTTAGGGCAAGTGGCAGTCACATTCAGTGGGTCTTGGCTTCTCCTACAAGTCCTTGCTAAGGGTCCATTGAGAACAAAGAACAAAAAGGCTGTCTGTCTCTACATAATTTAGGCCTAATACATACCAACATTATGAATGGACTTTGAGGTTCTTGGTTTTGAAGAGGTGAGGTAAACCTTTCGTTTCGTGATTGAAGGAATAGCCTTCCCTAAGCTCCACATGGATAAGATCTCTTATCCACACTCTTCATGCTGCCTTTTCAGGGTCATTCTTTTTCTTAAGGCAAATGAAAGTGTTAACATATTAAACCAAATTAATCATGGAATGCAATAAAGGGTTTTCTTAAATTCACTTATTAACTCATCCATTGAATTCATATCTATTAACTTATTGAACTTATAACAGTAGGTGCTTATTCTAATTTCTTGAGTTTTTTCAGTGAGCAAGACAAACCTGGTCCTTTCTCTCATGGAGCTTATGTCTAATGAAAGAGATAGGACCAACTAATTTAATCAGGAAAATATAATTATAAATATGTACTAAATAGTGTAGAGAAAATGACAAACTGGGACTTGGCTAATGAATGAGAAAGATATATGAATTAGTGTTATAGGGGGAAAAACCCTATATATTAAAATCTCTTGATGCATGGAAGAGTTTGCCAAACTTAAGAAATTAAAAAAACAAAAGGGACTGGTTGAGTGGGAGATGGAATTGTTTTCTGAGTTGAAGAAAGGCTCCGACAGTGTAATACATTACACTATAATCTCATTGGTAAAACAAAAGAAAAGTTTATTTCTCAGTCATCTGATAGACCAATGTGGATTGGGTGGCTCTCTTAATGTTGGCTCATTAACCCTTTTGTATCTAAGCCATTTGGTACACAGAGCTTCCAAGTTTGCTGTTCAAGGGCTAGAGGTTCTGAAGGGATGTTTAAAGAGGCTGACCTGGAAAACACTTGCTTTCATTCATATTCCATTGGTCAGAATTTAGTTACATAGCCCCAAACCTAATTGCATGAGAGACTGGGAAAGATAGTGTTTGTGTCTGCCCGGAAAGAAAGAAAAAAAAAAATACTAAGGTGACACATAGTGCTGTCTCTGCTTCAAAACTGTGATGTTTAAAATGCCTGAGTAGTATCCAAGTCTACGCATTAAACCAGCAGTTGGACAAAGTTAGCAAAGTCTCAAGAAAGAAATCCAAAATGAAAAGTGAATACTCATTCTAAGAATCCAGGATCATTGCACAAAGGAGTTCATATTAACAAAAATCTCCTCGATGACTTACGTTTTAGCTGAAAATGTATTTAAAATATTAGCATTTATTATATCTAAATCTATTTTTAAATAACCTCTATTAGCAGGCGAATTATTTATGTTTATCTTGGGTAAACAATAAAAAGCCATTCATGGTAGGCTAATTTTATCCCTTGGATTAACATACCTTTCAAGTGGACTTGGAAAAGAAGAAATGAAACTGAAATGCTTGATAGAACATGAAACCAGAATAGATCAGGTACAGATATGTGAAGGGGTATGTGAAATATAGGAGAAATTTTTTAAAAAGCAGTATGAATGCTATGAAGATGGAAGTAATGGAAATGCATTTCCAAGAAGTTGCCTAATTTATGGACTTTCCTAGGCTAACAGCAATCCCCTGTAGAAAATCCATCTTGCCAGACAAAATGCAAGCAGCTACTTCAAAGGTGTTAACTAAGGGTAGCCATCAAGTCTATTTTTCTCTGTTGAACTGGATGACTCCAAAATATAGGACTGCCATTCAGTCTATGCAAGAACAAGCATCACTCTTCCATTCCTTAATAACTATTGTAGCTGCTCTGTTATTAACTGCATGACTGCTCCTGATGTTTCCCACAGAAAAGAGAAATATGCTCTTGTTTCTTACTGACATTTCAAATGACTCTGCAAACTGAATTCAAATTATTCTGTGTGTTAAAGATATAGATTTTCCCTTTGGTAGTAAATTATTTGATCATTGTGGACAGTTAGTACAGCATGTACTATGTGCAGAAATATGACTAGCTGTTTCCTGGTTAATCCAACTGAGCAAATATAGGAGGCTGAGGCAAATATACCCTTTCTGAGTATTTTAGAGTAATAAAACTTCAAAATAACAACAAAATAAAAAAAAATGAGAATCCAAGACTACTGGATTCTTGAGACAAATGAACTGCTAAATGCAACTTTAATGCAAGCACTCATTTTGGGTTGGTGAAAATAAAGCAGAAAAAAACCCCACAATTTCACATGTTAAAAGAGAAACTTTTATCATTCGCAAACATTTAACAAATATTGCCCTACCAAACTCTTAAAGTGTGTATGAAATCAACTAATTCAACTAACTGCAGTAACCTGATCTCACTGATGTGAATTTTAAAATCTTGAAGTTATCAGTTTGCTTTTTAATAAGACACTTCTATTGCAGTGAGTTTGACTAGCCCCACAAAATTTAAATAGATTATTAAGAACGTATCCAGGCTCAGTGATCATCCATCTTCATATTTCTTCCTGATGAATGCAGAAGAAACGTACTAAAGCACTAAATACTGCACCATACCTTTTGTTCTTATGTTTAACCAGAACATGTTAGTTTCTTCAAGCCCTTGAAAGACAAATTGAAACCTTTCAAAACTTATAGTTTAAATGACCAAAACAGATGACAAATATAATAGGATTCTTTGCTGTGATTGTTAATGCAATGCAGATATCTGTGACTACAGATGTCTCTTCATAAAAGATTATTAGGCATTGATATCTCCAAAGATTCTAGAAGTGAGGACCATTATATTTGTGTACAGAGAAATGTTAAGTGTAAACAATTAGAAAAATTCTTCTAACTAGAGCAATTAACAAAAGAAAAAATGAAAATAAGTGACTCTAATAAACTCAATTAGAAATGAAAAAGGGGAGGTCACAACAGACACCACGGAAATACAAAACATTATCTTTGAT
>CAUYRT010010134.1:0-28457 GCA_963574885.1 Lepilemur ruficaudatus
TTTTTTTTTTTTTTTTTGAGACAGAGTCTCACTCTGTTGCCCAGGCTGTAGAGTGCCGTGGCATCAGCCTAGCTCACAGCAACCTCAAACTCCTGGGCTTAAGCGATCCTTCTGCCTCAGCCTCCTGAGTAGCTGGGACTACAGGCATGCACCACCATGCCCGGCTAATTTTTTTTTTTACATATATTTTTAGTTGTCCCAATTAATTTCTTTCTATTTATAGTAGAGATGGGGTCTCGCTCTTGCTCAGGCTGGTTTCGAACTCCGAGTTCTGATTTAATAGAAAAATTAAGCTGGATTGATAGACAGCAGGATTCAATAAAGGCAAAGAAAAGACTGAATGGAGGTCAAGAAGTGAAAAAGATGAAAGAATAGTAAGTGCAATCAGAATTGGAAATCCAAATGAGATTTTAAATGTAGAATTATGGAAGTCAAGATGGCGGACTCCCACAGCTTCCAACCCACCCCAGTGATTAGACTAAACCAAGCATGGTAATCCCTGTCTCACTCCTAAAGACTGATTTAGGACTAGGCCTAAATCTGTAAATCTCAGTGTTATGAGGGCAAGCCTGGGGAGTGTCTAAGAAAATTTTTCCTTAGTATAAAAAGGAGGCACAGGAAAAAACTCATCTCCTATTCTTTATTCAGGTGCTACAGCATCTGGGCGTTTTGCCTGAAACTACTGCAGCCCTCTTGCTACCAACTTGAGGTTAAAGCCAATACAGAGAAGAGGACAGAGCCCAAGGGGATTGCAGAAAAACAAAATCAGTGCCCTGATGGATATACCTGAAGCTGCTTTATGTGTGAATTTCTTATTATGTGAGTTATAAACTCCTTTATCTTTTAAGGTAAATTAAACTGGGGTTCTCTGTTAATTACAGCCATGGGCATCCTAAATGATTCAAGGACGATTTCAGATGATGACAGAATATTTTTACAACTGTCTGTTAAGTAGTATGAAGTGAAATCCGAAGATGACAAGCAAAAGATTCGAGAATGGGCTGATCCAAACAGCATGAGTATTAGGGGAAAGTTTTGGATTGATGAGGTAAGAGGAACAATCTAGGAACAGCAATAGTCTAGGATGCTAAAACACATTTTTATGTATGTAATAATAAACATAATTTACTCACATAATCAATTCTTGAATGCCTATAAAATGCCAGAATTATGCCCTGTGCTGAGGACACACGGTAAGCAAAAGGACACATGTTCTCTGCCCTAATGAAGCTTTGAGTCCAGTGGGGGACACAGACATTAATCAAATAATCACACAAACAAATATAAAATTACATCTGTCACAGGTAAAATTACACCTGCTGCAAAAGAGAGGTTTAGATTTCTAGGTTGAGGTGGAAAAATGCACACACTGCAAATCATTCCATCTCATTCCAAATGAATATAAATGGTACATAAAAATGATATAGGAAAATGTTTAAAAATACAGAGCCTGAAAGAGAGGGTCTTACGGTATGAGAAACAGAGAAGGAACCCATAGCGCTTAGTGAAAGTTGAAGTAGGAAGCCCATAGAGGACCTAGATGAAACACAGGTCCTTGGGACTAGGATTTTAGTGCTCTATTTTGAAGGAAACTAAACCTCAAGGCTCAAATGATATTCTGAGTCAGAATCGGGTTCACTCTGTAAAACTGAGCACTGGGTATATGTTGTTTATGAACGCACTAGGATTGGAGGATCTCTACCCATTTGCCCCTAGCCTTGGACCAGAATCCTCTATCTATACCTCACATAATATAGGGAGAAGATTGCTTTACTCTAGTTGACCAAAACTTCAGAGTGGGAAGAAGGAATATAGGGGGTTTGAATTAGCCGTTGTAGAGCATGGTGTTTCATTTAAGGCAAGGAAGCAGAGAGAGAGCACTGAGTTTATAGCTGAACTGCTGTGACCTATTGTGTGACTTCCTCCAACAGCATTTGGTGTAGACAGATGTGGAAGAAACAGGTAAGTGAATTCCACTGGGATCAGGGATTTGCCAGACCAAGGTGATGAATAAAACAGAGGTAAAAGAGAATTTTGACTACAGGAAGGAGTGTTTTTGAAATCCTGAACTCTAGATTCTAAACTGAAGATGAAAAAGGAAATGAAGAAAAAAGATGCTAGAAGAGTTCTTAGATTATATGTTAAAAAGAGATTGAAGGAAAGTCTAGCAGGAGTGTTGAATAAGCAACTATAAGGAAAGGAGACAGTGATCACACATAATGACATATGAATTAGTGACTTTTTAAATTTCATATCTACAGATGTATTTTTTTTTTATTGGGGGAAAACTACAAAGCATTTACAGTACAATGTTTACAGTCACAATTTGTAGTGAGCTGATTTCCCAAAATATATTACCACTCAAGTTGACTTACCTTGTTACATTCAAAAACCTATTCTATCAAAGTAGTCCATAGAGTACATACATAGTTCTCCAACTGTATCTACATACAACCAACACTCCATTTTAAGTGTACAATTAAATGATTTTCAGTGAATTTACCGAGGTGTACAGTTAATCACATGAATCAGTTTTTGAGGAATTCCTTTCCCCTATTGAGACCCCTAATTCCTCAGCAGTTCCTTCGGCAAAACTTTGATCAGATGTATGTCTTGTAATATTTTCTCCCAATCCATGGGTTGTCTCTTCATACTGTTAATTGTTTCTTTTGCTGTATAAAAGATTTTTTGTTCAATCTTACCACTGTTTTAGAATCTCTTTTCCATGGTATAGTGGTTAAGAGCACTTACTCGGAGTGAGAATATGTTCAAATCCAAGTTCCTATACTTACTAGCTGTGTGACATGCAGGAAAGTTGTTTAATCTCTAGGTTTCAATTCCTCCTTATGTACACTGGGCATCACAATATCACGTTATATGATTTTTGTTGAGGTTAACACTGATAATACAGAAGTGTTTTGTCAGTGCCTGACACATAGTGAACACTGAATGTTTGACAGTTATTTAATTATTATTCAAACACCAATAATACGCCAAAGTAATATTTATGATGCTTCAGTAATCACACATATAACACAATCATCTGTGACAAGTATGTAGAAGAATCTTTGACAGGCATTGTTCTCATTCATTGTTTTCTTACTTAATTTTCAATACAAATTAAAGAGATTATTTCTTGTGTAGCAAGATACATGTATAAATTGTCTTGAACACTAGAGCCCAAAAAGGTATGATTCACTTGAATGAGATAGAAATTTGCTCCAAATGATGATAATTATATAACTATTATCCCATTTTTTGCTAATTAATTTGCCAATTTTAGTCTATTTAGTAAAGCTTTCTTACATAACCTACATTCATATTATGGAGAAAAAAACTATTAAAAAAAGTGTGTGTGTGTATATATATATATATTTGGCATTAGTTTTTTCCCTTTTTAGCCTATTAGATCTTTAGTTTTTGTAGATATTTTTAGTAATTTCAGTAATGACTTGAGTAGAAGCTGAAAAATTAAATAATTCCTAAATTGTGCCTTTGTGTCATTGGTTCACTTTCTATTCTCCAGTCTTTTTTAAACAACAAACATAAACAAAAACTTCCAACTGATTATATACTTTATTAAGATATCATTTTATTAAGTGAACTAAATTTATAAATGTTAAGTTTGCAGATTCATTTCTTTTATGATTCAAATATTTTGAAATTTCAGGAGCATGTTTGAATTTTTACTGCGATGTAACAAATGTCACATAATAATTTCTACAACTAGGATAACAATTTTAAAAATTAAGTTTTGATATCAAAAAGTAAGCAAAAGCAAAATAGCTTCAGATTTCATGGTGGAATAACCGAGTTTAGCTCCTTGTGGACTTGTCAGGTTTTTATTCTTATTTGCCATAATGGCAATATTAAGAATGCATAGAACTATTTATAATTTGAAAACACATGGTCGTTATAAACTTGATGGCCTTTAGTTGTTATTAAGTATTTGACATATGCTCTAATCTCTAGTTAGCTGTGATAATTGTCAGTAAGCCCAAATGTTATTGGGTTGCAATATGAGTATTGTTATGCAGTCCTCAAATATTATATAAATTTGAGTGGATGTTATTAAATGCAAAACATAAAACTCAATAATACCACATTAGATGAAAAACGATCTCAGTAAAGGACTATTGTCATAGATTATAGCTCATCTTTTCATACAAAGCTTTTTTTTTTCTTTAGCTGAGTAAAGGGGGTGATATGTTGATTTTTTCCAAATTCAAGAAAAGTGAAAACTTAATATCTTAGTGTCTAATTATGGATAAATGTGCTGATATTGTGGAGATAATTTTTTGGAAATCCAATTACAGTTTCTAAAATTCTAAAATTTTTAAAATTATAGTTTCTAAAGTACATTTGAAAATGTATAGCTTAATTACATGTTAGAACAAGAAAACCAATCTCAAAACACCTAAATCTTTATTTACTGACTTTGCTGTATTTAAATGCCTCTAATTATAATGGAATATAAAATAGTATATCATTTCATACCTTTATGCATATATATTTCACATATATCTTTCAGAACTGAATTTCATTATTGACTAAGGAATAGAGTGTGCTAAAATGTATCTCACCTTCAGAGGTTGTACTTTCAACTACTTTTATTAAGGGTTTAAATATATGTATACATGTCTATATGAAATATATATAATTATAGAACACATAAATAATGTTTATATTGCATGTTATATATTAACATAATAGTAGCAATTGTGTGATGTGTTAATTTTTAATATATAAAAAGGAATTCAAGAAATATACAGTATGACCAAATAAAAGTGCAATCTAATGCTGCTTCAGAGCCAATAAATGGATTTTGACATGGCAACATATTTAACTGAAGAGATCAGGGAAAGGGACTAAATAATGAAATCAATGCTATCAATAACAATATATCAACTAAATTTTGATTGATGAAAGCTTCTGAAATTTAAATAAACTTAGATGGACATATAAACATATGTGTTCCAGTACCCTTAACAATAACCAAGGTAAATTATCTACCGATAACCTTCAGTGGAAGAAGCAGATTGAATTAATAAAGGATTATTTGTATTAAAAACGTTTAGGCTTCAACTGAGTAGAAGTGAGCATGTAAGTTGACTAACAATCCACATTCATAACAAAATCTGTCTAGGTAAGTCATCTAATTGCCATGTTGTTTTGTTAAATGAGCAAAAGTGGAAATGAGCTAAATGAATATATGCAAAATGCAGTTGACTGGCAGTCTGGTAAGAGAGCATTTCCTGATGTACAGCGATTACAAATGGACAAGGTCCCAGTGGCATTATCACGTGCAATGTCAGATACTATACTACCTGGACAAAATGATGTCTTGCCTAGGAATATTATGATGGAGTAATAATATTTTATGCTTAGTTATCATTTATAGACTAATTACATTTTTAGCAGTAGATTTTAAGCATGAAAAAATCACTAAGAATATATGGAAGCAAACATCTTTTCAGGCGGATAGCAGTTTATGACAGGAAACAATGATATGATATTGTAAACATCTTTTGTCTACCTTTGTATTTGAGTGGTTCAATATAACCACATTTCTCCAGAGGCTCGTTCTGTTATTGAAAGGTAATGGTGGGAACCAACTTAAGAACATGTAAAATGCAAGATTTTTTAATCAATGAGAAGCTATTAATTTAACCAACCCTTCCTGTAATAATATTGAGACAGACTGTCTGCCTGTTTTTACATTATAGCTAGCTTTGCAATCTCTGTAGAATTTAATGAGGCATGTAATTTTCGTGAACTTATTGATTCTGAGAGATTCAAAGATTTTAATGCTACTGAACTTTGGTATTTTTACCTTTCATTTATCTTGGATAAAGACAATAGTATTTTAGTGCCAGCTGTTGATCTCTTTGTACTGCTCTTATTATGCATGAACCACTTTTCTCTAAATGTACATGGAAAATATCTTTGGAAGATGATATAATTTAGTCTTTTCCTCTCCCTATTAAAACTCTTCTATACCTCTATCTTCAGGTATTTCATCATTTCAATTAATTTATTCTGTTTAATTGCATAATTAACAACTCCTAGATTTGTGTTTAGTTCCATTATGTCTTATTTTAGCTATGTAAGAATTATGTATTCTGTCTCTTGACAGTATTTTTACGCTCTGGGATGTTAAGACAGCTTCTGAGTCATTTAAGATGCAGCCAACTTACTAGAACAAACCAGTGTACTCTATTATTTCTAGAAATCCAAGAGGTCTGATAGAGTGAAATATTTCAATAAGTTATATGAAAAAATATCATATAATTTGAATATCAGTTATAGAGCAATACATATTATAATCAACCACAGCACAGTATTTAATGGTAACTGATCCAACACAATCTAAATGATGTTTAGAATATTTATTTTTAACAGATTATTTGAATTATATGAAGATGATATCTATGAAATTTTCATATTGATAACACAGAAGTTTTAATATTTGCTAAATTTTCAAAGAAATTTGGTAAAATTGTTCAAGGAAAGGCTATTCAAACTCTAGTTCACAGGCTGTCTAGAATTAAACTTAGTGGCTGCATAGCATTCAGTCATCATGCAAACCTTAAAAGTCCTCAGATGAGAAGAGATCTTGTCTGTAAAGACAGAGACCAAAACAATCTTGTTTTTATTTATTTAGTTTTTACACTGAGGGATTCTGGGTAAATTTCATTTTAAAGAACAAAAAAAAAAAAAAAAAAAACAAGGTAAAGGTTGTTCTCCTGCTTAACAGATTTGAAAACCTTTAGTTTAGCAAATATTGATACCTATTTTAATTCCTTGGGGATCCATCAATTAAAACTGGAATCAGTAGTCCAGAGTGCATACTTAGATATAGATGACCAGCAAACTGAAAAACTCACATGTGACTAATGGAGAGTTGATGGTTTTTATGTTTGTTTCCTACCTTTAACCAAACATTGCCCTCTATCCCATATTGACTCAATATGATCAATAATCTTTAGTATAGAACCTTGTCTAAGGCATTTTCAACATCAGAGAAAACTGCATCTACTTTTCATTCTTTATGCATTCAGTTGTACAATTTTTTGGTATTATTTACATTTATTTTTCCTTACAGAAATTAGATTTCTTTTTTCCTAATAAGCATTCTGTCATCTTACCCATTGCTGTATACTCTTCCAGGAGACCATTATGAAGGATGTCTTTAGTTTTCTATGTTCTTTTTGGGAACTGATAAGTTAGAATTCACAAGACTACTCACATTGTTCAAAAATATTGTCTTTGTTTTAAGGAAGTAAAAAAGATGAATATATAAGGGCTATGAAAATTCAGAGGCAGAAAAAGTTATTTTCATTTTGGGGAATCAGAGAATGCTTCACAGAGGAGGCAATCTATTGCTGTTTAATTTTGTTATTCTTACACCAAATGAAGTCATGCCATATAAAACAGTGGTGGTTCTTAATTTTTTGCATGCGTCAGAATCCCCTAAAGGGTTTGTTAACATACAGATTATTGGGCTATCGTCTCAGAATTTGTCATTCAGTAGGCTTGGGGTGGGCATCTGAGAATTTAATTTTCTATCAGTGTCCCAGGTGATGCTACTGCTGTACATCTGGCCATCACACTTTGAGAACCATTAGTATAGAGCTAGACAATGAAGTCAATTGGACTAAGCTATCTACCTTTAATTTCTGGGGAAAATTTAGGGTTAATATTCCCAAGTGGTCTCTTAATTCATTTCCATATTTCTTCTCTATCATATTTAAATAACTGAGTCTTTGAATTTCTTTTAAATATGACATTAGTTCTCTTTTGGTTAAATGTTATTTTTTTTTTTACTTGTCAATTTACTCTCATATTTTTATTATTTTTTTTTCTGATGATAGCCTGTATTTCTTGTGTCATGGCAATCTTCTCACTAATTTCTCTTCTTAACTACAGGTTCCCAGATGCAAGGCTCAGAAGAGAAAGAAAACAAATTATTTTTATTTTGTGCTATCAAATCAAAGGAAATACCTACACTTTTTGATTACAACAATAATATATGCTTGTCTTAGCCTGGTTTCTCCAGAAACAAAAGATTAAGTTGCTAGTGCTTCACTGCGGAATGCCATCCCAGGAGCAGAAATAAAGGAAAAAGTGAGTCTGACTGAGAAGGAGGAGAGCCAATGAAAGGATGTGTTTCCAACCTCACTACCGCTTCGGTGCAAAGCACAAAGTGCTCAATCTGAGATATCCTATAAATGACCACTTTTCATGGAAGTCTAATAAAAAGAGGGGAAGGGAAAAGAATAGACTTACCAGCTCCTTTCTCCCACTGGTCACTAAACCTTGTGAGCACCAAAGGTTTTGGTGTCCCGTGCCTCATTGTCAATAGGGAAGTCCCAAGTTCCCAAGACCCTTCTTTGTGCATAGAAAGGTCATGCAGAAATAGCTTATTCCTAGTGGCTGGGACAAGCACAAATGGCCAAATGCCCAAGAGACAGTTGAGGCCAAAAGAATCTGAAGTGGCCCATAACAGGAGATACGGTACTCACTGTAGAACATTGTCTTGCCTATCTCTTGCTGTTTCATGACAGTGTTGAACATTTTCTGTTTTTTGAAATTCATCATTGCCCTTACTTCTAGGAAACCAATCTTTTGTGACTCTGCTCTTATCTCTCAGTGACCCCTTATCCTTTACATGCCACCTTTTCTTTATGTATCACTGAAATATTGTTTGGACTTCTATCTTTAGCCAACTCTTCCCTTCCCTGGAGATCTATCTGTTCGTCCTGTATTTCTTAACACATCTTTGGTCTTCACTATCCCCATCCAAGATTCATATAATGGAGATGATGATACTTTTTAAAAATGTTTCTTGAATCTGTTTAGTTCTTTTCATCATTACCACCATACTTACATGTGTCACTGTCATCTCTAGCTGGGATGAGTCTCTGCTGTCAGAGACTTCTAATTCAATGACTCCCTTTAAGCTTCCTTATTCCAGTGCCTAACATTCCTCTATTGCTCCCTATGTCCTTAATGAAAAAGATCAAACTTTTTGGCATGTATTTATATGATTTGCTTTTTGCTTATTTCTTCATCTTAAACATTGACTACTTCCAGAGAGTTGCTCTAAGCTCCAAACTAAATGATGTTCAGTTCCCTGAATCTACCATACTCTGACTCAGCTTCAGGTCTTTGTGATTCCTTTTGCATGTACTAACATTAACTTCACTCTTTCTAAACTCATGCTTATTGAGCCTTTAAGATCCACCTTTTCTAACAGGTCCAACTTACCAGTGCTACCCTCAACCCAGATTTGTCATTCTTCATGTAACTTTTGAGTTGTTTTGTTTACCTACCTTGCACTGTGCCTACTCTAATCAAAGAATATATAAGAGAGTTAGCCTGTATTCTAATCTACTATTTACTTATATATTATCGTCACTTAAATTATGAATTCTTTAAGGGCTGGAACAGCTTCATACGTATATCCTGGCCCATAATAAGTAGCTAATACATGTATGAATAAGGTGATACACAATAATATTAGTTACTGAACAGTAATTTGCTACATATGTTAGATGAGTTATTTCATATTATCTTCCTTTTGGCTGAAGAAACTGAGGCTCAGAGAGTATAAATAAATTGCCCAAAGCCAAACAGCTAGTAAGTGACAGAGCCAGATTTAACATCAGGCATATCTAATTCCAGAATGCTTGTCTTTACCATGGAGCTATATTGAAAGTGTAAGAATTCAAATTCCAACTCTGCCTCTTGCCAGATTAGGGCTTTACATGACTACTCTTAAAATCTGTGTCTCAATCTGCCAAAAAGGGATGATAATATAGTACATGTGATGAGTTTTTTTATAGATAAAATAAGCAAATACATCATACCAGCATAGGGTTTATAATAAACATTTGTTGTTATTCTTATTATTTTATATATTTACTTAAATTTTAGGATAGCCAGCATGGGATGTATAAAAAATATGGACCACCTGGGATATCATGAATGAACATAAAAATTCATAGTTCATAAAAATTTAATAGGACAAAACCCTCTACTTTCTTAACGATATGGGAAATAAATACAATTGTGTCATGAAATACTATATGCATTGGAGACATTTTATTTGAAATTTATAGGAAATTACTGTGGAGAAATAATACTATATGTGGAGAATCTTCAAAGGCAATGGGTCGTTTTCTTGTAACTTTACACCTACAGATGAACTGGCAAAAACAAAATTGTGTTACATTTACCTGGGTTGAACACCAAGGGGGCCGGTAGAAATAACATTTAATGTTGAAGACCTGAGGAAAACCACCTAAGGCAGCCTTGCACTTTTTGGCATGTATGTTAGTCTTTATTCTTGATATGTTTTTCTTAGGAGGGCTGAAGAGTAATACATTGTACTGCTAGTGATTTTTAACAATAGGCTCCTTTTGAAAAATTAAGTATGTATATATATAAACCATCCAATAACATATCATAAGTTAAACATATTTAACAAGCCTAATTTTCCTTCTGATTTAATAGGGCACAATAAATGGAAACTGTGCAGTCGGAATAATGAAAAGATGACATAATTTATCTCATTCTGTTGGTGTCCTTTCTATGTTCTTTTGTCCTTTGATTGCACTGGTGGATAATATTATTTTGTTCCCAAGGAAATATGTCCCTTTGATTAGGTTGTAGATATTCTCTCATTTGTCACTGTTCTATCAAGCTATGCCATGTAACAGCAGGAACTCTTGATTATTTAATTGCTTGTAAGAACTCATTAAATCCTACTATCAATCATGGGACATATGGTAAACATCACCCAATAGCGTGAGACGTTGTAGCAATGATCTGTCACTAGGGCAAACCTTTTTTCAGCAATACAGACTTTAGTTTAGTTGTCTGATGGTGATTATTTTTAATTGATATTGATTTACAAGTGAGGGTTCATCTAGTAGTCTTAATCCACACTTTCAAGTTAATAATATAAGCATTTATAATTTTATTAGAAACATACTCAAATGAATCTCTTCTGCTTTGTACCTGATTTTCTTCTGTAATAATTGAATTTATTCTTTTATAAACAGTGTTTAACAAATTTTGAAATCTATATTTCTCTCTTGATAGAATTCAAATAGTACTCCTTAATAAATAGAATTTACAAAATCAATATCAATACCTGGCTGACATCAGTTGTGGGGAAATAACATCTGTATAGATTATTTCTGAAATAGTCCTTTACAAATTAGAGAAAATCAAAACAGCTATTTTGCTAGGAGTAAAATTGTGAAGTTTAAACTATTGTATCTTCCATTAAGGGAACATATTAATAATTTAAAAATGTGTGTTTATAGTGAAGGTTTACAGTCATCTAGACATCCATTGTCTTCAAGACTGGGATGTGTATTGTCTTTAGGAATTCACTATAAAGCTAAATTTAAAATAATGTTCTATCTCTCTCATTAGCCTTTTTCTTAAAACCTTGAGTACCTAGCGGTTATCTAAACCAGGTACACTTAGGGGTAAGAAAAAAATAGAGCATTATTCACCCTCTTCAGATGGATTAATAAACATTGAAGCCATTAAAAATTATAATTCCAGCACCCTTTAGAATTATGAATCCAAAAGAGAGGCATGTACATGCAGTTTTGATTCTAGTTTGAAGCTGTTTAAGACATCCTTCAACGAACGTCTTCTATTGCTGCTTATATTGCAGCAAAAGTTCAGTGTGGTTTTGCAGGTCTTCCTAAGGGATTATGAGATTAGAAGAGATTAGAAGAACTCTTTGTCCAGACGTTCTGGCAAAGAACCAAATGATTGATTACCGTAGAGGTGAATTTCAAAGGATTGAAGACATTTATTACTGCTTTGAAAATATCTTTGGTAAAGCAGAATTAATAGTCCCATAATATCAGGGCTAATATCAGAATAATATATAAAATAGCTACTTATTCTTTTCTGCACTGTAATGTCATTGACTGCATGTAAATTGGTTTAAATTGTGGGACTAAGAGTCTATAAAAATGGGAAGCACCACAAAGGCAAAAATTTCATCCACAGTGTTTGGAATAAAAATATAGTAGGTATTTGATCAAAGGTTGTAGCATGTATGAATGAATGTGTGAATGAATGAATGAGTGAATTACTATCATGCCAATGCACTTATACCCCAAAGTGGTTCCTTGGGAGAAGTATGTTTGTTTATTTTTTTAATTTCTTCACTTAATACTAAGGCTATTAATCATTTTGCTCTACAATATGCTAACACTTTACAAACAGTCTCATTTAATCTAGTTAATATTGATAGAGTGTGATTATATGTGCTAGGCACTAGGAGTGTGGTAAACACTCTCCTTTTGCTGTCTCATTTAATTATTACTGTATGCATACATGAGGTAGCTATAATGATGAATCCTGTTTTGCAGGAAAAGAAACTGTGGTTTAGGGAGATTAAGCAAGTTGTTTACGTTTATTGCTTAAACACAACTAGTAAGTGACCAAGCCTAGATTGGAATCCAAGTCTACCTAACTCTTAAATCTTCTCTCATAGCTTGGTCTTGAGAGCTAGTAAATGTGGGGCCCTTGTACTGCTACTCTTCCCCTCGTTGCTGACTGGTTTTGCCCCATGTCCTCGGAGTCCTGCTCAATATAGGGTTCCAGGCAGGCAATACGCCTTGCAGTGTGAGTAAAACCATTTTGCTATCTGTTATGTTATTCTATATTGCACCTAACCTCTAACGATACAGTCACAGCTGCATTTATCAACCAGACCTTCATAGAAACAAACTCATTATAAAGTGAATATGATTGTGTTTTATTTTTATTTTTATTTTTTGAGACAGAGTCTCACTCTGTTGTCCGGGCTAGAGTGTCCTGGCATCAGCCTAGCTCACAGCAACCTTAAACTCCTGGGCTCAAGCAACCCTCCTTTCTCAGCCTCCCAAGCATGGGACTACAGGCATGCGCCACCATGCTCGGCTAATTTTTTCTATTTTTGGTAGAGATGAGGTCTCGCTCTTGCTCAGGCAGGTCTCGAACTCCTAAGCTCAAATGATCCGCCCGCCTTGGACTCACAGAGTGCGAGATTACAGGCGTGAGCCACCGCGCCCGGGCATATAAAGTGAACATGAGAAACAAAGATAGTTAATCAAAGGAATGTGTGTGAAAATATGAGTGATTGGACTTCTACTTTCTTTGTAACCTCAGAGATCCTGAATACACAGGACAGATGATGGCTCTTTCTCAGTTCACACCAGCTAAGACCTGAGACTAGAGAAGAATTCGCAACTCTGAAGGCCACTTTATCTTAACCAATTTTTGTCAGTGAAACGTCACTGAACACATCCCTGTGTCTGAAGAGCTTATTGCATTCCCTTTCCCTGATTGCTGGGAAGGGCATTAGGCTTTTTAGAAGAGCTATTCTTGTGTTCTGTTTCTTTTTCTTTGCATTGGTCCATGTGTGACCTTATCGGTTGCGCTAGAAGATTTAATGTCACCTCTCTATGAAGTTTGTTCTGTTATTGATAAGGGTTTCTCATTTTGTGCTCCCACACACTTTGATCTTGTCACAAAGATAACACTTATACTTCTATTATAATTTATACTTTTATATGGCTGTTGTCCCTAGTAGAGTCTAAACTCCCTGAAGATTAAAAAAAAAAAAAAGCCTGCCTTATCAATATTTTCACAAGTTGCAAAGCATAAGTTTCGTCTTGTAAATCCTAGTATTCTTTAACTGAATGAATGGATTAGTAACATGACCTGGTGTATACCTATCTTCGAAGATGCTCCACATGCCACTTTTTATTTCATTTTCCTAATCGACAGATTATATGTTGGATCTTCCCCCTACCCCATCTTTAGATTGCCCACTGCACACATATTAAAAAGATAATAAGCAAATGTTCATTAAATTCAATGAATGCTATTTTCTTATCATTGATAAAGATATTGAATCTGTCAAACTTATGGATGAGTTACTTAAGTCGAATAAGCACATTGCCCCCAATTCCCCGATATCTAATTTTTTTGTTGACTGCACGGAAGTATTCTGCAGATATAACTAAGAACATTTGAATTGTTGGAGGTAAATGGTATGCTTAATAGAACTGAATAGTAGATTCTAATAAATCTATATGAGTTTTTTCTACTTGAAACAAATTTACAGTTTACAGTATCAAGAAGCCAATGCAGCCATATGGAAAAAGTGGAAATGACAGAAAGAATACAACAAGGTCCTGCATGCACAGCACAGTTACTCTGTGATGCACTTGTCTTTTTGTGATTAATTTAGACATTTTCACTAATAGATTCAAAGATAATTGCCAGATAAACAGCTGTGCTATCCCTATAACAGGAGAGGAAATGAGTAAGGGATATTAAATAAGGAAAAATGTTTCTCAGGTGCATTAATCTGGAAAATGGAGCTCATTGTAAGATGTTCTGTCTTCCTTGGTATTTGGATTTGAAAATTAGAGTATTAAGGCATAAGGACATGATAGGGCACCATGATAAGATATAATCTCCTTATGAAACCAAGTGATTATAATAATATGATTACTTACAAGTAAAAGACTTTTGTCTTTTAATTATTTAGTCTTTTACTAAAAATTATGGTATACACAAAAGGAAAAGTTTAAAATAATTCTTCTAAAAGTGTATAAATCCTGAGTCAAAACATATTTCAGAGAATATTATAATAGGAATATAGTGCAATAAAAATAGAAAAGACATACTAGGTATTCTCATTCATTTTAACTCACTTTTAAATTTAAGGTAGCAATATTTGTGCTTGCCTAAGTGTGAAATACTGAAACCATCAATAAAAATTTTCAAAATTCAAAATAGTTTATTTTGTAAAGTAACTTTTTTCATCAAACTCCTATAAAATATATCCTACTTGTAAATCTGGAAGAGGCAATCAGTCAATATCATCAAATTTATTAAATTTGATTTGATGCCAAGTGTAAATAGACAATTGAATTCAGTAATTGCCTTAATAGGTTAAGTAATAACTTGGATGCTTTGGTAACAATGGTATAAAACTGTTTCCCTATTGTAGCTGCTTGCTTCATTTTTGATGAGTATAGTGAACCATTTTACTTTTTAAAATCTTTGCTCATGTAAACAATTAATTCAGGTCTTTATAGACTTAGTATATTGATGGGAACTGCATTATACTAATTTTATGACTTTCAGATAGGTTAGTGCCAGTGAGGTCAGCTCAAGAGTAATGAATGCCATTTTAAAATACCAAGGAGCATGATTATTTTCATACAGACATTGCTGTGGAAAAATACCAAAGAAGCTGTAAGATTATGCCACAAAGTACAGAAACTGTTCCAGGAAGTAAGTGCATAAACTTAGCTGTACAAGTATACAGAAAAACCCATTAAAACCCATTAAAAGGACCCAAACTGTAGACAGAAGATAAAAAAGGATTGATCAGCTGTATCCATGAAGGCAATAGATTGTCCATTTATTAATTAAAAGTACATTTTATATATTGTGATGTGATAAATAGTTTGGCTGTATAGGTTAATTCCCTCAGATCTGTGCTGAGGGCCATTAGCATTGATAAATTATGCACTATGACATTTAACATTTCTGATAGACGGTCTTAAGGAGTGCTGTACCTGCAGCTTTGCTTCTGGTATTTACACAGCAATTTAGTCTGGCTATAGTTAACTGTGAAGCATTCCGAATACAAATGGGACCGTACTTCAAACAAACATGTGCTCTTGTGGTTGTGTGATTATAATTCTACAACCAGAATTAAGTCTCTTGAAGCATAACTGTCTTGATGGCCACAAAACAGAGTACTTTTGCCATATATAAACATTATTGACTCTCATTGAAATAATGCATTTAAATATCCCAACATATCTAAAATCCATATACATATATGGAAACATTTTTAATAATTTTTATTGTAATAATGTTACCATATCAATTTATTTTTATAAATTAACATAAGACATTATTAAAAATGTTCCTGTGTTTTGTCACCTTGTTCTAGGTTTTTTTTTTTAAATAAGTCTCTCCATTAACTTTACAAAAAATGTTTGGAAAATTTTTTGTGCTAGGTAAAGTTTTAAAAATTTGTCAAAATATTTGTTTTTAAGGGTCTTCCTTCAAAGACCTGGTATATACAAATAGCTCATTTGGGAAAAGTGGAACACATGGTAAAGTAGAATTTAAAATAAAACAAAACACAAAGTTACCAAGCAAAGATTGAGACTATAGCACATATATGTAAACATTTTTCAATTTATAAAAGGATCTTCACCTTTAATATCTTAATCTTGCCTATGAGGCATAAAGGAAAAAAAAGTTTCTGCCTTCATTGAATTCATTAGAAGAACAAGACTTCAGTAGTTTAAATTGTTTGCCAATACTAGTAGGTAGAAACCAACAACTAAACTAGAAGCTAAGTTACTCAAGTCCTGTTTATGGCTGGCTATTTCCATCATAAAACAGTATCTTTTTTATTCAAGGATACACTAAAGAAGATGAAAGGTAAATGATAGCTGTTGAGTTTGAAGCATGCGTCAGGAACTTTATATATCCTCTTTTATTTAATCTCATAAAAGTGCAGGCTCATTTTATTAACTATTATATATGAATTATCCCGGTCCAGTGCAAACCCAATGTTGCACATCTAAAACAGTGGCTCAATGCTGGCTACCCAATAAGCCACCCATGGAAAATATAAACTGTAAAGATGTGGGGATATATGCTTATGGACAAGATAGAGGAACAGGGACTGTGTTTACCCTCCTGTCTGAAAAAACCCTATAATGTTGAAAAAATATATTTAAAAAAATGGTGTTCAAGACATTGAACATCAGGCAATTAAACGATCCCTGAAATAAAAGACCTAAATAAAGTGAGCTCTATAATTACCCCAGCTTAGTCTTCAGAGAGTTTCCTGGCAGGGAGAGGAAATCCAGGCAGAGTCTGGTGGACTCCCTGAGTTAAGTTGATGATGTTGAGAGCTCAGCAAAGATGGCTAAAGTTCACAGAACAGAGTATCAGAGAAGAGAGAACTGTGCACAGAGAGAATTCCAGAAATTTGTAAAAGGCTTCTGATTGTTTAGCAGATTATTGATGAGGACATGCATGTGAGACCACTAAATGTTGGGTAAAGAATAACTCAAAGGATTAAAAGGAACAATACTATTGTACTATATACAGGGCTGAGAGTAGTGCCTGTTCTCACTAGTCAAAGTAAAAAATACCATAATATGTGAAGCATTAGATAAGGAACCAAAAGGGCCCCTCAGTAGTGGGGAATAAATTAGCCATGGATTAGTGCTCTGATCATCTCTTTAAAAAATCTTAAAAACAAGGCATTGAAGGATCAAACTGTGTCCAAGTAACTTAACTATGTCTTAGAAAATGGATCAAAATTTTTTATAGAAATTTAAAACTATCCAGAAGTCACCCAGGTACAATTTTACCATGGCTGGTATAATAAAAAATCAAGAGTCATGCAAAGAAGAAAGAAAATATCCACAAAGAGAAGATACTGTGATAGAAACTGTCCAAAATGAAATGTAGACGTAATATGTTAAGAGAGCATCAGTAAGCTGTGGGGCACTTTTGTGCAGCCTGATATACATGTATTTGGAGTCCTTAGAAGACAGAAGAAAGGTGATAGAAAAATATTTGAAGTAATAATTGCTAAAAAATTTCCAATGTTGATAAAACCTACAAACACACAGATCAAAAAAATCAATGAACCCCAATCATAAAAACATAAAGAAAAGTACAAAAAGGAATCACCATCAAATTGTACAAAACAAATATTAAAGAGAAAAATTATAAAAGCAGCCCGAAAAATGTGTGTAATAATACACATTACGTAGAGAGGACCAAATTTCTCATCAAAACCATACAAGTAAGAAGACAGTGGAGCAACATTTTTAAAGTGCTAAAAGAAAAACAAAACAAAACAAAACATGAACTTGAGTGGTAATATATTTTGGGAAATCAGCTCACTACACATTGTGACTGTAAACATTGTACTGTAAATGTTTTGTAGTTTTCCCCCAATAAAATTTTTGGAAGAGAAAAAAACAAAACAAAACAAAACAAAAAAAACCCATGAAACTAAAATTTGTTACCCAGCAATAATATCTATGAAAACAAACATAAAATAATTTATCAGACATACAAAAGCTGAAAGAATTCATAACTAGCCAAAATATATCATTAAAAATATTGAAGTCCTTCAAACAGGAGGAAAATGGACACAAAAGCCAATAAAAGGCAGGGAAAACATCAAAAATAATAATTACAAGGAAAATATATAATATTTTTAAAAATATGTAACTCTCTTAGTATATAATTGAACAAAATAATGACAATGTGGTAGGGAGTTTATAAAATATGTATATGAAAAATGTATGACAAATTAATGCAAAGGCTGGAAGAGGAGAAAAGGAAGGAAATCATATTAAGGTGCTTACATCATGCATGAAACAGTACCTTATCACTTGAAAGTAGACTGTAATAAGTTAAAGATGTTTAATACAAATCCTAAAATAACTGCAAAAATAGCATAGTAAAGAGCTATAGCTAATATTAATAATAAATATAAGGGGAAAATGAATCATAAATAAAAACAAATAAAGCCAAAAAAACCAGAAAGAGAGAAAAAAAGGAAGAACAAATGAGACAAATAGAAAACAAATAGCAAGTTAACAGATTTAACTCTAACCACATCAATAATCACATTAAATGTAAATGGCCTAAGACCCCAAAATTAAAAAAAATAGAGATTGTCAGATTGGATGAAAAAGCAATACTCAATGATAGGGTGCTTAAAAAGAAAAATAAAACAAAATATAAAGACACATAGGATAATGGTCTCTGGTGCATCCATATTGTTGCAAATGGCATTAAGTCATCTGTCTCCATGGCTCAGTAGTATTCCATGGTATATAGATTTCATATTTTGTTAATCCACTCATGAATTGATGGGAATTTGGGTTGATTCCACATCTTTGTAATTGTGAGCTGTGCTGCAATAAACATTCAAATGAAGTATGTAAAGAATAGAAAAACAAACATCACATATACTCACTATTAAATTGGAAGTAACCAATGAGCACGTGTGTGCATAGAGGGAAGTAAAACTCAGTGGAAATCAAGCAAGAGAGGGGGGAGGAGGGGATGGGCAAAAACCTACCTAACGGGTACAATGAATGCTATCTGGGTGATGGGCACACTTATAACTCTGACTCAAGCATTACAAAAGCAATCCTTGTAACCAAAAACATTACCCTCATAATACTGTGAAATTATATATGTATGTATGTATATATATATATATATATATATGGACACAAAGAGGCTAAATGTCGTAAAAGGAAGGGAAAATAAATTCCAAGCTAACAGTAATATAAGAAAGCTAGAATGACTATAATATCAGACAAAGTAGATTTCAGAACAAAGATTATTACCAAGAATAAAAGGGTCATTTCATAATGATAAAGGTTCAATTAATCAAATGAGCATTAAAATACTAAACATTTATGCATCAAAAATAGTGCTTCAAAATACACAAAGCAAACAATGACAGAACTGCATGGAGAATAGAAAAATTCACATTTATACTTAAGGAATTGATATCGCTCTCATAAATAACACATGAAGCAGACAAAAAAAAATCAGTAAGGGTAAAAAGAACTTCAATAATACTGTCAACCAATTTGATCCAATAGACATTTTTAGAAGAAACTACCCACAACAGAACACACTCATTTCTGTAAAGAGTGCATGGACAATTTACTAAGATAAACTGTATTCTAAGCCATGAAACTAGTCTCATATTTCAAAGTAGACAAGTCATACAAAATATGTTCTCTAATCATAGTGGAATTACCTTAGAAATCAAAAAGGGAATATCAAAAAAATTCTAAATACTGGAAATGAAATACACTTAAAAGTAACCTACAAGTTAAATTGAAAAACTAAGGTAAAATTAGACAGTATTTGTAAGTAAATGAAAATGAATATATAACACATAAAAATTGGTGAGATGTAGCTAAAACAGTACTTGGAGGAAAATTTAAAGCACTTAATGCCAATATTAGAAAAGAAGAAAGTCTTCAAATAAAAAACCCCATCTTCCACCTTGAAAAACTAGAAAAAGAACAAGTCAAACCCAAAAGAAAGAGAGCAAAGAAAGTAATAAATATCAGAACAAACATTAATAAAACAGAAAATAGAAAAAGCAATAGAGAAAATAAATAAAACTGAATATTAGTGCTTGAGGAAATCGATAAAATGCATACACCTCTAGCCAGATTGCAGAGAATAAAATGAAAGGAGACACAATTTACCAATATTAGATATGAGATAGGTTATGCTGTCATTACAGATTCTACAGATATTGAGAGGATAAGAAAATATTACAAACAACTTTATTCCAATAAATTCTACAACTTAGCCAGGAATATACAAATTCCTTAAAATACACAATCTACTGTAGCTTACTCAAGTTAAAATGAGGAAACTAAGTAGCCTTAAAACTATTAAAGAGATTAAATTTATGGTTAAAACTCCCTCAAAGACAACTAAGACCAGGTGACTTAACTCACAAATTCTACCAAATGTATAAAACAGAAGTAATACTATATTTGTATAATGATCTTCCAGAAAACTAAAGGGAAGGAATGATTTCCTAATTCATTCTTAGAGGCCAGTATTACTCTGATACCAAAACCAGACAAAGACATTATTAGAAAAGAAAACTACAGACCCATAACCCTCTAAACATAGATGCAGTAATTTTGCACAAAGTTGTAACAACTCAAATCCAATGTTATATAAAAGGAATAATACATCCTGGCCAAGTGAGTTTTCTGCCAGGAATGCAGATTTGGTTTAACATCCAAAAATCAATGTGATGCACAATGTTAACAAATGATAAAAAAAGATCATCTCAATAAATGTAAGTGCCCATCAACAGATGAATGAATGAACACATCATGTTATGTCCATAGAATGAAATGCTACTCAGAAATTTTTTTAAAAAATGGATTCTTGATTCATACATGAATATTAAAATAAACATGCTGAGTTAAAGAAAGCTTGCCAAAAAAACATATACTGTGTGATTTCATTTACATAAACTTCTGGAAAATGCAAGCGTATCTATGTTGACGAAGTGCTTATTAGTGGTTTCACAGGGAAAGGTCAGGGGAATGGAAGAAGTGGGGGGTTTGGAAAGAGCTGGGAGAAATGGATTGCACAAGGAAATTTTGGGGGATCATGTTCATTATCTTCGTTTTGGTGATTGTTTTATGGGTGCATGCACATGTTAAATCTTATCATATGTGCAGATTATTACACGTTGATTATATTTTGATAAAGCTGTTTTTCTCATCATATTACCTGGGTACAAATGTTTAGGTTACATATATTGCCATTGCCCCACCCGAGTCAGAACTTCAAGCCGGTCTGTACCCCAGATGGTGAGCACCACACCCATTAGGTGCGAATGTAACAATCCCCTCCTCCACCTCAACCTGCCTGACACCCAATGAATATTGCTAGTTACTACTAAATGTGCACTTAAGTGTTGATCAGTTAATACCAATTTGATAGTGAGTACATGTGGTGCTTGCTTTTCCATTCTTGTGATACTTCACTTAGTAGAATGGGTTCTGGCTCTATCCAGAATAATACAATTGGTGCTAGATCACAGTAGTTTTTTGTGGCAGAGGAGAACTCCATCGTATACATATATCACATTTTCTGAATCCACTCATGTATTGATGAGCACGTGAGTTGTTTCCACATCTTTGCAATTGTGAATTGTGCTGCTATAAATATTCTAGTGCAGATTTTTTTTTAAAAATGTCTTTTGTTCCTTTACATAGATGCCCAGTAATGGGATTGCTGGAACAAATGGTAGTTCTACTTATGGCTCTTTGAGGTATCTCCATATTACTTTCCACAGAAGTTGTACTAGTTTGCAGTCCCACCAGCAGTGTATGGGTGTTACTATCTCTCCACATACACACCAACATTTATTGTTTTGGGACTTTTTGGTAAAGGCCGTTCTCACTGGAGATAAGTGATATCTCATTGTGGTTTTGAATCGCATTTCTCTGATGATTAGAGATGAGCACATTTTCATGTTTCTTGGCCATTAGTCTATCTTCTTTTGAAAAGTTTCTCTTCTGGCCAGGTATGGTGGCTCATGCCGTAATCCTAGCACTCTGGGAGGTGGGGGCAGGTGGATGGCTCAAGGTCAGGAGTTCGAAACCAGCCTGACCAAGAGTGAGACCTTGTCTCTACTACAAATAGAAACTAATTAATTGGCCAACTAAAAATATATAGAAAATATTACCTGTGCATGGTGGTGTATGCCTGTAGTTCCAGCTACTCAGGAGGCTGAGGCAGGGAAGGATTGCTTGAACCCAGGAGTTTGAGGTTGCTGTGAGCTAGGTTGACTCCATGGCGCTCTAGCCTGGGTAACAGAGTAAGACTTTGTCTCAAAAAACAAAAACAAAATAAATAAAATAAAAAGTTTCTGTTCATGTCCTTTGCCCACTTCTTGATAGGGTTGTTTGAATTTTTCTTGATGATTTTCCTGAGTTCTAGATAGATTCTAGTTATCAGCCCTTTATTGGAAATATAGCATAGGAGTATTTTCTCCCATTCTATAGGTTGTCCATTTGCTCTCATGATAGTTTCCTTGGCTGTGCAGACGCATTTTAATTTGATCATGTCCCATTTATTTATTTTTGTTTTTGGTGTGATTGCCTTTGGGGTCTTCTTCATAATTCATTCCCTAGGCCAATGTCTATAAGAGTTTTTCCAACCTTTTCTTCTAGAATTCTTATAGTTTCATGCCTTAGGTTTAAGTCTGTTATCCACCATGAGTTGATTTTTGTGAGACGTGAGAGGTGTGGACCCTGTTTCAGTCTTCTACATGCGGCTATCTGATTTTCTGAGCACCCTTTATTGAATAAGAATTCTTTTCCCCAGGATATGCTTTTTCTGCTTTGTCAAAGATTAGATGGCTAGATGAGGATGGTTTTATGTCTGGGTTTTTAGTTCTCTTTCATTGGTCTATGTCTCTGTTCTTGTGCCAGTCGCATGCTGTTTTAGTTACTAGAGCCTTGTAGGATAGTTTAAAGTCTGGTAAATTGAGGCCTCCCAATTTGCTCTTTTTGCTTACGATTGCTTTTGCTACATGGGGTCTTCTCTGGTCCCATATGAAGCATAGAATTATTTTTTCTATATCTGTAAAAAGTTATTTTGGTAATTTAATAGGGATTACCTTAAATCCATAGTTCACTTTGCATAATGTAGACATTTTAACAATGTTGGTTCTCCTGATCCATGAGCTGGTATGGTTTTCCACCTGTTTATGTCCTCTGCTATTTCCTTCCTCAGTGTTTCTTAGTTATCCCTGTAGAGTTGATCTCTAATTTTATTTCACTGTGGCCTAAGAAGGTGTGTGGTATAATTTCTAATTTTTTAAACTTGTTGAGACATATTTTGTGGCCTAGGATATGGTCCAGCTTAGAGAATGTCTTATAAGCTGTCAGAAAAACGTATATTCAAGGCTGGGCACGGTGGCTCACATCTGTAATCCTAGCACTCTGGGAGGCCGACGTGGGCAGATCGTTTGAGCTCAGAAGTTCAAGACCAGCCTGAGCAAAAGTGAGACCATGTCTCTACTAAAAATAGAAAGAAATTAATTAGCCAACTAAAAATATATAGAAAAAAATAGCCGGACATGGTGGCACAGGCTTGTAGTCCTAGCTACTCGGGAAGCTGGGGCAGAAGGATTGCTTGAGCCCAGGATTTTGGCACTCTAGCCTGGGCAGAGTGAGACCCTGTCTCAAAAAACAAAAACAAAAACAAAAACAAAAAACATATATTCAGTGGTTTTCCATAGAATGTTCTGTAAATGTCAGTCAGGTCATTTTTTCTAGAGTTCTATTTAAGTCATTTGTTTCTTTATTTATTTTCTGTTTGGAGGATCTGCCCTGTTCTGTCAGAGGGGCATTCAAGTTCCCACCTATTACAGTATTGCTGTTTATCATTTTGTCTATATCAAGTAGGATTTGCTTTATGAATCTGGGTTAGGCACCTGAGTTAGGTACATAAATATTTAGAATTGTTATGTCTTCTTACTGAATTGTACCATTTGCCATTATATAGTGACCATCTTTGTCTTTTATTACTTTTGTTGATTTGAAGACTAAGTTATCTGAAATCAGAACTGCTATTCCAGCTTTCTTTTGGCTTCCATTTGCATGAAATATAGTTTTCCATCCCTTCACCTTGAGTCTGAATGCATTTTTGTACATTAGATGTGTTTCACAAAGATAGCAGATACTTGGCTTATGTATATTTTCCCATTCGTCCTGCCTATGTCTCTTAGTGGGTAGTTCAAGCCATTCACATTTATTAAACAAATTGATAAGTGGGGCAAATTTCTATTCATCCTGTTGAATTGAACTTTGTTGATTTGTTTGCTGTCTTGAACCATTGAGGTATCTGGCCTTTGACCTTTAGCTTTTGCATGATTTTACACTGGTGAGTGTTTATTGTGCTGGTCCGTGTGTAATGCTGTTCTGAGTACTTCCTGGAGGACAGGCCTTGTCTTGATGAAGCTGTTTTGTAAAAACAGCAAAACTATAGAATCCCAAAGTCTGTCTGCCATACAGTATCAGAATCTTCAGAATCACGGCCTAGGCTTCAGTGTTAGCCCCACCTGGCCGAAGGGAGGCAGTCTCTAGAACACATCTCCCAGCCCCAACCCCAATCTCCATCAATCTTATCTGATTCTAAGAGAGAGACAATTTTTATTTTCTCAGTTTATTTAAATGACTATGAGAGTCAAGCTTCAAAACAATCCTTTAGGCCACCTTTGACTCAACTGTCACACACAAAAATTACTTACAGGAATTCAGGAATCACTAACAGTCCAGCAAATATACACTTAAAAACCTTATCGGAAATTCTGCCTGTTGACAGGATTAACGCACAGTGTCAAAGTAATTTCACTCAACATAAACGTGCCCACGTGGCACTAAAAGAAATGTATGAGAATGTTCATACAAGCATCATCATAGTAGCCCCAAACTGTAAATGATGTGTTCATTATGTAGCATATGTAAATATTAACAAATCGTGATATTTTGATATTTATACAAGAAATTCAGTATGGTAATAAAATAATATATATTCCACAGACAACAAAATGGGTGAATTTTACAGACATAATTTTGAGGGAAATAAACCAGACATAAAAGATATATAACATACGATTTCATTTTACATAAAGTTCAAAAACTAGCAAAATTATGTAATAATATTAAGAATCAAGATAGTGCCTACTTTGAGGTAAGAGAGGATAGTGACTGTGAGGGGGCCTTGGGCAGCCTTCTGGTGTGTTTGTTGATGCTTTATATCTTTTATTTGGTAGTGGTTACATGGATGTGCTCACTTTATGATAATTCATTTAACTCTGTGCTTAATGATATGTGTTAGTTCAGTAAACACAAAATAAAAAAAACAGTCACACTAACTTAGTCAAGTAATTAACATGAGTTACTTAGTAAGAGATCTAACTATGTAACGGTCTTTATATTATATTTTTAAAACAAATTTTAGTTCAGGCTAAAATATAGCAATTAATAATCAATTCAGATGTTATGTTATAATTCATATTATTTCTAGATATTTACCTAGAGTTATAGAGTTCTATATGTGATAAAATAATAGTTCAACAGAAAAATATACCAATCACTATGATCCTGTTAGCTGTGCCTATGAGTTGATTGCTGTCAACCTGGGAGAATCTTGTCTGACTTACAGGCTGAGCATCTTCTTGTATTAATAAAGTGAAAACCTATCATACAATAAGGATTATGGACCTTTTTTTCTACATGATCACTACAAAACTAAATAATAGTTTTATCATTGACATCCATTATTTTTATATAAACAACTACATATCACCTTTTCTTGCCTTCTCCTGTCATTTTATTCTCAGTTCTGCTAACCTCTGTAAAGTCTAAAAGAGATCGAGAAAGGTCTGTTTCAAAAACTTGACATAACCCATTATTTTGAAAAATATATGCTAACGTTTATGCAACCCTCATGAATTAAACTGATTTACATACACTCTTTTGATATAGCATTTAATTAGAAAAAAAAGTGAATGTGGAATCATATTCAATAACCTATTTTAAATAATAGATCCATTTTTTGGCTAAACCTGTACCTTGAAGAGGAATTCCGATAATTATATAAGTAATGTTTACAGTTAAGTTATCATGAGAATGCCTATCATGAGGACAATTTCTGGAGCATTGCTGGTCAAACCAGATAGTTGAACATCTCATGCTTCCCTCTGAGAATTTAGAACCTTATTCTAGTATTATTTTTCATTGGTTAGCTGCTTTTCCCACAGTTAGCAACGAATCATGTCAAATTTTCATTAGATTCTTATTGATTAGATGCGGAGACTATTATTCAATTTAGCTATTTTAAGAATTTTTTTTTAATTTGAAATTTAGGGCAAAAATTACTGACTGCAACTCTATTTTATCTGAGCTACAATTTGTAAAAAAATTTAGATTTTAAAAACTTACCTTCTTATCACTTACAATATTTGAAAATATCAGATTTCCTATTCTGATGTTATCTGTTCTTTGCATCTTCATGTCTTGAAGAATGAGCCATACTCTGGGATGACCTCGAAGGTGATAACAGTGGGGTATAATTTACATAGGACTGCAGTTAGGGATTGGTCTCAACCTTGTTACTTATACAACAGGCAGTTCATTTCATCAGTTTGCCTACCCGCAGAAAGTAGAAATAAAATGAGACAAAGGTAAGCTCTTTTCTAGCTGAAAGAATGAAGTGCTGGCTGGCTGACGCTTGTTCTACTGCTTTGAAATTCCTTTAGTGATGAATAACAACTGTGCTAGCTAAGTAACGGAAGTCGATTCCAAGGCTGGGGGAAAAATGCTTCTCATCTCTATACCTGTCTGTTTTATTTTTATTATTATGTTTCAGATACCTCTCTGGGATACTGGAACAATACTGAGCACCTTTCCCTAATTGTCTTTCATCTCAACACTGGGCACATTCAACACTAGCAATGGTATAGAGGTGAGCATGAAAAGAATCTGGTTGACCTTGACGTTAAGTCTATGATAGCCTTTGATACTGATGCTAACATTTTGGATGATTTTATCTCCTTTGCATATCTCCATTTCATTAGTTCTTCAGGTGGTAGAACAAACAGACATCTTAGCTTTATTTCTTAGTGTCTCAACCTCTTAGATTTTTATACTACTCAACTTTAAAATGAGGATTATAACATCAACTTCGTAGGATTACATGGATTATATGTAGTAACAGATAAATTACCTAATATTAATAAAATAAATGGCAAATAATAGGCACTTAATAGATGGTTAGAACTTCTGAGGATGGGAGGAGGCATAGAAGAGAGGAAGAAAGAGAAGAAAGGGATGTAGGAATAGTAACAGGAAAGAAGTATTATTCCAGGAGTTCGAAGTTTTTTTTAACCAAGTTGATTTTTAAGGAGAATTTGTTTGTGCTCGCTACCATATTAAAATATCCAGAGCATAATATTTAAAATAGATACACAACTGCTTCTTGTCACACGCCATAAAATTATTTCCTAAAGTGATTTAAAATGTCTCTCAAAATCTATTTAGGATTTTAGGCTCTCTTTTAACCTATCTAACGGGAAAATGATATCATGAAATTGTAACATTGATAGAGGCAATGTAGGTAAGTGGTGAGAAGAACTGAATAAAACAGTACTTTATTATGGTAAAACTAAATTATTTTGGCAAAAACTACAGGCATTAAAAGAAGGGAAAGAGAAGAAGAAAAAGAAGGCGGTGAAGGAGGAGAAGCAACAATGAAAAGCATCAGGGTTGAAGGGGGCACCCCAGCTTGCATAATGGAATGGAGTTCTGAAAAATCTTGATTTTTGTTCATTCTTTTCATAAGCTAGCTCTTTTCTGTTGATAAGCCAAGTGCATTAATTCTTTTTGATTTCCATATAAACCTTGATGAAAAATTATTTTATTGATAAGCCAGGAAGATTTGCCTGAATATACACTGGCTCTCCTAAGACATTTTACTTGAATTATTACTTGCTATGTCTCAATGTCTCTGAATTTTATTCAGCTTTAGTTTTATAATAAAGTTGCCATGAAAACTCACTATATCTATTGCTACCCCTGTGGTTTCCGTCTTTATTTCACATGTGAAAAATCCACTGAGATTTACGGATTCAATTTTATTTTTAGAACAAAAGTTTGGTGAGAAAACATGAGAAAACCCACATGCTAAATAGATTCAACTCTACTGTTTCTTGATATTTGCCTTTACTCTATTGATTTATATAAGATTAATTTGATGTAAAAGCATAGTCTCAAATAATGTTCATA
>CAUYRT010010138.1:0-93289 GCA_963574885.1 Lepilemur ruficaudatus
ACCATGCCCGGCTAATTTTTTCTATATATATTTCGTTGGCCAATTAATTTCTTTCTATTATTAGTAGAGACGGGGTCTCACTCTTGCTCAGGCTGGTTTCGAACTCCTGACCTTGAGCAATCCACCCGCCTCGGCCTCCCAGAGTGCTAGGATTACAGGCGTGAGCCACCGTGCCTGGCCTATTAAGGTCTTTCTTGATTTCTCTCAGCGATGTTTAGTTTTCAGTTTATAAGACTAGTGCATGTTTTAATTTATTGCAAACTGGTATTGTTATTTTAATTTCATTTTCCAATATGTTTTTTTTTTTTTTTTGGCTCAAACAACAGAAATTTATTTTCTCACAGTCCTGGACATTAAAAGTCTGAAATCACAGTGTCAGCAGGGTTTGTTTCTTCTGAGGTCTCTCCTTGGCTTGCAGAGGGCCACCTTCTTGCTGTGTCTTCACATGGTCTTCCCTGTCTCCAGTTTTTTATTGCTAGTCTTTACAAATACAGTAGATTTCTGTGTTGCAACCTTGTATCCTGTGATCTTGCTAAACTGACATATCTAGTAGCTTTTTCATATATTTTTTTAGGATTCTCCGCATATATAATCATTATCTCTGAATATAGGCAATTTTACTTCAAGTTTTTCTGCCCTTTTTTTTTTCTTGCTTCACTGCACTGGCCAGGATCTTCAGAACCATGCTGAATGGTGAGAGTGGACATCACTGCCTTGTTCCAGACGTTAGCTATAGGTTTTTCATAGAGCAGGTTGAGGAAGTTCTCCTCTGTTCCTATTGGCTGAGAGTTTTTGTCATGAATGGGTGCTGAGTTTTTAACTGATTTTTCATGTAAACCAACCTTACATTCGTAGGATAAACTTCACTTGGGGTTTCTATTTTTTATTAAGATTTTAACTTTTATTAAATATTTTTATGTTTATAAGGAATATTTGGTGTTTTCTTTAATGTTTTTGTCTGTTTTTGCTCTCAGGGTAATTCTAGCCTCATAAAATGAACTGGGAAGTATTCTTTCCTGTTTTCTTAAGGACTTTGTGTAGTATTGTTCTTTGATTCAATCCTTCGTTGCCCAGTGAAGTCATGCTGGCCTGGAGTTTCCTTTATAAGAAATTATCTAATTGTGAATTCAATTTCTTTCTAGTAGAGCTATACAAATTTTCTAATTCTTCATGTATCCATTTTTATAATTTGTGTCTTTCACATAATTTATCCTTTTCATCTTATCAAATGTATTCACATAAGGTTGTTGATATTTCTTTATTCTTTTAATGTTTATAGCATCTGCAGAGATGTCCCTCTTTTATTCCTGATATATTTGTGTTTTTTCCCCTTTTTTCTTTAATCAATCTAGCTAGAAGTTTAACAGTTGTGTTGATCTTTTCAAAAGCCAACTTTTGGTTTCACTGATTTTTCTCTGTTTTATTGATTTCTGCTTTTTATTATATACTTCTACTTTCTTTGGATTTAATATGCTCTTTTTCTGACTTCTTGAATAATTGATTTTGGACTTCCTTTTCTAAAATATGCATTTAAATACCCATGTAAGCACTGTTTTCAGCTGCATCCATTCTGACATATTGTGTTTCGGTTTTTTTGTGTGTGTTTTTTTGCCATTGAATTGTACACTATTTTTTTTTTATTTCAGAATATTACGGGGGGTACAAATGTTTTGATTACATGGATTGCTTTTGTATACTGCTTGAGTCAAAATTAAAAGTGTGCCCATCACCAGGATAGTGTACATTGTACCCATTATGTATGATTTTCATTCAGTTCTTGTTATTCTTTGACCTATAAGAGTTAATTAGTGCTATGTAATTTAATTTCCAAATATTAGAAATTTTTCTGTTGTTTATTTCTAATTTAATTCTGTTGTGATCTGAGATTATATTCTGTCTGATTTTAATCCTTTTAAAGTATATTGATACTTATTTTATAGTTTACTATGTAGCCTATGCCCCAGATGCACTGGGAAAATACGAATGTTCTGTTGTGGGTGGAGGATAGTGTTGTTCAAGTCTTCTGCAGACTTAATGATTTTTTTCTCTGCTTGTTCTGTCACTTACTGAGAAAGCACTGTGGAAGTCTCTGACTATAATTGTACATTTTTTTCTCTTTCTCTTTTCAGTTACATAGGTTTTTGTTACATGTAATTTGAATTTCTGCATATATTTCAGATTGTTTCACCTTCATAATCCAGTGACTCCTTTATCATTATGAAATGTCACTCTTTGTCCCTGGTAATCCTTATTTGTTCCACAACTTACCTGATATTTCTATAGCCACTCCAACTTTCATGTTATTATATGGCATGTGCATCTTTTTCCATACTTTTACTTTTAATATATCTGTGTCTTTATATTTGAAACAGGGTTCTATTTTGTCCAAATGGGAATTAGCTTTCTATTTGTCCCAAATTTGGGGTTTGTTTTTTCTTTTTCTGCATTCTTTGATTTAATTGGGTATTTTCATGGTTTCATTTTTCTCTCCTCTTCTGCCTGATAAGCTAATCTAGAGCCCCCTCCTCGCCAGAGCTCTGCCTGTAGTTTTCAGCTGCCTCAACTGCCCTGACCTTCCAACTGCCTCCTTAACCCTTTGACATCTTCATGCTCTGCTCAGAACCTAGGCAAAAAGCCAGGGTGAAAGTAGGACTCACTTTGTTTTCTTTGCCCCAGAAACCATAGTTCTGCATTTATTGTTTTCAGTGTCTGAAAACAGTTGTTTACATATTTTCTCCAGTTTTCTGTTTATAGTGGGAGGATAAATCTGGTCCCTGTTAATCCTTCATGAGTGGAAGTCTGGGTTTATGTTTATTATCACCAGATACTCTCTCATGCATATATAAATACAGTGGCTGTGCAATGAGTGGAGTGCCATTAGATGACCCTGGTTGGGTCGGTCCAGTACCCTCTGTGTACCTTCCCATTGATGGAGAATCAGCTCCAGGAGTGGTGGTACAGGTGCTGGGCTCAATGTCAGATGACCTGGTTTCAGATTCCACTCTGCTACGTACATTGTGAGTGCTTGGGGAAATGACTTCGCTACTGAACTGCTTTATAAACTGGGAGTCAGCGTGGGCAGGGAAGACTCTCGAGTTAGAAGAGCCAGTTATCACCTGGCTCTTCCGTAGAGTCAGTCTTAGTATTAATCATCATGTACCGTGGTAATGATGATGAATGAAGCAGAGAACATAAGTGTGTGGCACAGTGCTCCAAAGTAACACTCAAAAGACGTTGTCCAAGGGAGAGAGAATAGGTTGTTCCATTGGTCAAAGTAAAACAGAATCTTAAAGTGATTATTCTCCTTACTGATTATTTTCCCTGTTGTTTGATTCTCTTTATTTCCCTTTTGATTGCTTCTTGGGTTTAAGCTAGAGAAGGAGATGATAAGCTACTCCCAGGAAGGACAGGTCTTAACTGTAGGACTCCATTTCATTGTGTGCATGTGCAGTTTGCCAGTAATTAATGGCCTTTTGAGTTTACATATCATGCCATTCTCGGTTCACCTTTTAAGGACCCATGCCTCTGGAACCTCCTCTTCCCAAAGAAGATATGAGAGCGGAGGTATGGGGTAATGGAAAGCTTAGGGGTCAGCCGTATAACTTGAGCTAGGTAATGTCAGAAATACCTGTTTAATTTCAGGAAATCCACCGTCCACTGCCAAGGGAGGTTGTATATATAAGTTGCCCAGAAGACACCCTTTATGTCTACTCCTTGATTGTTCTCTAGTGCGGTATAGTCATTCTTCAGTTATCCTTGGAGTGACTGGTGTCAGGACTTACGTCAGGAACAGATACGTAATTTTCACTGAGACTCACAGAACTGCCCACCAGAACTTTGCATGCTTTTGAAAAAGATTAGGTTTGGGGGCAGCCATTAAAGATGTTAAGAAACTGTCAGGAAAGGGGCATCATCCTTTGTCAGGTGAAAAGGAGAGCAAAATGCAGGACTTATTAGCAGAAGAAATACAGTTTGGAAGAAAACTAGAGTTTATTACTATTATTAATAATGACAGCTACCTTTTAGTGAGTGTTTACTATATTCAGCGGCACTACATTGAATGCTTTTCATGCTTTATCCCTCAGATGAAGAACCTGAAAGTGAGAGGTTCTCAGTCACTTATCCACAAGGCACATGGTCTTTGAACAATGGGAGTTGCACCTAGGCTGTCTGATGCCAAAGGCTGAGCTCCTAGCCACTGCCAGACACTACCATACACTGCCATACACTGCCATATACTACCCCTGTGCAAGGGACTGCTCCAGGTAGTGTAGTCGTCTTGTGACCTTGTGGATATCATTTCCCTCCTCTGAATCACAGTTCCCCATCATCTTAACATGGGATCGTGCTGTGTAATGTAAATCCGTTCCAGTTCTCAGTTCCTATTCTGTGACAACATATTTCAAATGTTTCAGGCTGAGGAAAAGGCAGATGCACTGAACAAGGAGCTTCTGATGACCAAACAGAAGTTGATTGATGCAGAAGAAGAGAAAAGAAGACTAGAAGATGAATCTGCTCAGGTGAGGGAACTTTGTTCTTCCCTCACATTCCTGTGTCCTGCAAATGTTTGAGAATTAGGAGTTCAGCTGGTGACTTCCTGTTGGCACCAGAGAACCTGGGGACAGTAGGCTTCAGTTTCTCTTCAAAGGCTTTTTTTTAAACTGTGTAAAGCATAAGAGTTCTTAATAATTAAAGCCTAGGAAGAGACACTGGGTCGAAGCCCACCCTTCACTGGGGCAGGAGAATTTGCTGTGTGTCAGTGTCTGAGCGTAACAGAGAAGAGGGGGTAGTACTTCTGCAGAGGGAAAGCACACATGATATGTCTGGCTCTTCTCCTACTTGTCCTCTGATGTCTCCTTCGTAGAGCAAACTCTGGAAGCCTTGTTATGAGCTAGCGCTCTACAGTCACTGGGGGCACAGACCTGAAGTCAATAGGACACGCTCTGGGTGCCGTGTGTACTGGAGCAGCACCCCCCTCCTCTCCCACCGTGGTCCTCTAGGACCAGCAGGACTGGCTGGAGTGAGAGATGACAAAGCACTTTCTGCATTAAAAATGAGGTGCTGAAGAAACCATAGCCCTCTCCCTAGCTTGTTGGTCTGTGTTTGGTTTGTGCTGCCTGCTCAGCAAAGGTTCACAGGTTGGGATGCACTGGCAGGGAAGAACTTCAGCAAAAGCCCCAATCTGGAATGGGGTCTGACATTTTCAGAAGGTTTGACTGCTCTTTCCCTCTCCTGGCATCAAGAACAGGGGATTAATGCTGCCTAATGAAGGAAGAAGGTAGATGAATTAGAGCCCTTCTGGAGTTAGTTAGGTCAGACACCTTCTGGAAAGCCTCGCACTAAACAGTTAGTGATAGAGCTTCGTTTGTTTTTCTGTTAAAACATTCACTTTTGCTTTTCTATGTGTGCAGTTAAAAGAAATGTGCCGCCGGGAACTCGACAAGGCAGAATCTGAGATTAAAAAAAATAGTTCCATCATCGGTGACTACAAGCAGGTGGGTTTGCATACCCTGGCACTGTGTTGTGTGTTCTGAAGTCCTGCTTCCCTGGATGAAACGTGTACTCTCCAAACCCAAATGCTTAAGCACCCTGCTTTCAAATCCTGGCTCTGCTCCTTGTGTTGACAAGTAACTTCACTTATTCTCAATAGTGTAATAAGAAAATAAACCCCCATCTGGGAGGACCATTGTGTGATGATTCAAAAAGACCATGTTTGTACAATGCCTAGCATAGTACCCAGCACACAGTAGGTACTTAATAAATGAAACCCACAGTATGTTTTGGGGAGCATTTAGATTCAGAATTATGGACTTATGTTTACATATGGTGGTCAACCAGTTTTCCCCCTGGCTGGTTGAGTTTTAAGAACATAACTTACTGTTCCTTCCTATGCCAGGATCTTAAGCTAGCTCCGAAATCTGGCAAGTGTTCAGAAACCATCGGCCATTGAGTGTGGAGCCGATGGGTTCCTGCAAATCTAGGTCGATGGATGTTCAGGTGGCACAGCTGGATGAACCTTTGTTCACCCATCAACTTCACCCTCACCCCCACCCCCAAGCAGTAAGCAGCCTGTTTGGTACTGTGTTAATTCCGTTTGGCATATTCCAGTTTACACTATAGAATGTATCCTGGGCCCAAATTATGCAGGTGCATTACACTGCTCAAGAGATTTTCATTTTATATTTGTTTCTTCAGATTTGTTCTCAGTTGAGTGAAAGATTGGAGAAGCAGCAGACAGCTAATAAAGTGGAAATTGAGAAAATTCGGGTAAGGCTTCCTTTATCAAAGAGATTTTATACCACCTAGTTCATTTTATGGCTATATTCCCAGCATAACGGATATTGGGAGGGGGCAGTTGATTTGAAAAGTGAGAGAAGCTGAGGAGTTCCTGATAAGACACATGTCACAAGGCCTGGCTCGGTAATTGACAACTAATATTATGCCTGTTTTCTCTGGAAAGGGAGTACCGATGAGGCCAAAAGAGCTCTGGCTTTAGATCTCAAAGTACAAGTGCCCAAGACTTCTGAATGCTATTGGTAAAGCACTTGGTCGCTGCAGTGTGACCCTGAGGTAAAGGAGTCTTGCAAGTATTGGGTTTTGCTTGAGGTAGGGATGCAGAGGTCAGGATCATATGCTGTGGCCTATGGAGACACTCTCCACCTGAGCTCATACCTTCTGCTATAACAGATTCAAATACGGTGACAACTTTAATTTTTATTTTTTTATTTTTTATTTATTTTTGTTTAGAGACAGGGTCTTGCTATGTTGCCCAGGCTGGCATTGAATTCCTGGGCTCAAGTGATCCTCCCACCTCAGACTCTCAAGTAGCTGGGACTGTGAGTGCATGCCATCATGTCCGCCTTCGGACTTTAATTTTTTAATGTTTTGTTGCCAGTTTAGAGGCTTTTAACTTGGTGCTTTCTTTCTTTACGCTATACCTAGAGTGCTTGTCAGATTTTACTAAAATGAGTAATTTACTGAAAGATGCTTTACTGAGATATTTACAACTCAGGGGAGAGGAAGTTGGGAAAGTTCTGTGCTCATGGCTATGTTGGCACAAAGCAGTATTATACCTGGAGCAAGCTGACATTGGCCTCCATAATAATCAGTGTTTAACTGGATGTATCTTCTTTAAAAATTTGTTTTCTGATTCACAAGCTGTTAATAAATGCTGTTGCAAAAAATTTGGAAAATAACAGTAAATAAGGGGGAAAAACTTTGTAATCCACAGATAACATCATTAATACTTTGGTGTATATTCTTTCAGTCTTTGTGTTTAGCATATAAAATTTCATTCATTCTAAGCTAAGCATTTTGTTTTCACATTTCTGTCTCGAAAGTGGGCCTTTTATAATTAATTGGCTTGTTGCGGCTTAATTGGCAGAATATTTTCTTAGAGGAACATAAAACGATGTTTTAATAGTGGCATCTTATTAATAAAATATGGTATATATTTTATTTGTGACCACATTTTATATACATTTTTATGTCCTCTTTCAGCCAGCATTTATCCATTTTCCCACGTTATGAAAAATTCCTTGAAAACCTTTTAGAGGCTACGTACTTCTTGTGTGCACATTTAATTGCTCCTAGTTGTTGGATAGTTTGTTCCTCTCCCCTACCCCCTTACTTCCTATCTCCAGTTCTGCAGTGAAAATTCTTGTACATAAATCTTTATCTGGTCATGGCTTCATTTTTTAGCCTGAGTTCCTAGAAGTTAGATTACTGGATTAAGAATATTTTCATTGCTTTTGGTATATAATACCAGGTGACTTTTCCATTAGGTTATCTGCCAGTTTACAGAGAAAGCACAGGTTTTCAGAATATGAAGTGCTCAACAGAGAAACCATCACTTGGATCTCTTGGCCCCGGCAAAGAAGATGTTTACACCATCCTAAAAGACCACTTTCTCCTCTTAGCCTCTTCACATCTCACATTCAATTTCAGCAAAAAGTGGATGACTGTGAGCGCTGCCGGGAATTTTTCAACAAAGAAGGGCGTGTAAAGGGTATCAGCTCAACCAAGGAGGTTTTAGATGAGGACACAGACGAAGAGAAGGAGACGCTGAAGAACCAGCTGAGGGAGATGGAACTAGAACTGGCACAAACCAAGCTCCAGTTGGTGGAAGCCGAGTGTAAGATACAGGTAACAGCAGCGGAACTGAGACACGAGCGTATGGGCTAGATTTCCTGTTGTGGACTAGCAACCCCAGAAACGATCTTTATAGTTTGGGGTTCCCCCCCCTTTTAAACTTTGACCATAATTCTCATGGGAAGAAGCCTAGTACTCTGCCAGTGGATATTTAATCAGTATTTGGCCTGGCCTAAGGAGTTGGACTTTTGTCATTTTGAGAATTACTCACAAAGCTTGGAATCTTTTTGGTGGGACAGAGAACACATGCTTTAAAATCACAGCTCTACCACTGAACTCTGACCTCGGGTTAGTAACCTCTCTGTACCTCAGGTTCCTCGTCTACAAATGGGAATGATAAAAGAGTCATGATGATAGGTTGTTTTGAGCACTTAAATAAGTTCATGCAGAGAAAAGTGTCCACAGAGTGGTGGGGGCTGTATAAATGTAAGCTTTCATTGTTCCAACTCCCATCACTTAACTAGTTGGCGACCTTGGATACATTACCTGATTTCTCTGAGCTTCCATTCCTGATGAAGAAATTCGCACTTATTTTGGTCAACTTTATACTGCATTGCCAGTTCCACCAGCACCACTAAGCACTGTTTGTGGAAGGAACCAAGTTCAGGACAGAGCTTAGGGCCGGGTCGCCCTCATCAGCGCACATTCACTGGCATCTGCTCTTTGCCAGGCCTTATTCTAGGTGTTGGGATTGCAAAGCTAAGACATTGCAGTGTGATAGTCCAGGACACTCAGAAAAGGCATCACAGTAGCTGAGCTGTGATCAAAGAACAAACAGGGGTTTTGTGCAGCTGCAGAAGAGAAAGAACAGCGTGCATTCCAGGCACAGGCAGTGTTCAACAGCACAAAGGGAGGAGAGGGCCTGCCCAGTAGGGAGCCTCAGGAGTTCCTTCCGTGAAGTGGAGAAGAGTCTGTAGGCCCAGATTGTGAAGCATCTCAAATGCCATGCTAGGAAGTTTAGACTTCAAAGGTTTTTGCTGGAAATTAATGATGCAGTCAGAGCTAGAGCACTGGCCATCTGTCTGGTGTGCACTGGCTGGGCAGGAGAGGGAGACATTAAAGTAGGAGGCTGTTTGCATAAACAGACCAGGCAAGAAATGAGGTCTTAACTAAGAATGCTCCCAGATCTTTAGGCATGCCAGACCTTTTCAATGCCAGTTTGAAACGGGGGGAATTTCCCAAGGCCTCCTTAGAATAAATAGACTGAATTCTTGGCTCAGCTCTGGGGAGGCAGTGTCACTTGATACTGCGCCCAGCATCCTTATCTGTGCGCTGTTCCTCTTGCAGGACTTGGAGCACCATTTAGGCCTTGCCCTCAGTGAGGTTCAGGCAGCGAAGAAGACATGGTTCAACCGAACGCTGAGCTCCATAAAGACAGCAACTGGGGTTCAAGGGAAAGAGACTTGCTGAAGCAGCTGCTGCCTCCAGACACCTTCAGAAAACACGACACCTTTTGTTGCCTTCTTTGGCCAGATGTGTGATTCTGTGACTTGTCCCAGGACCAGAATGTACCTAAGTCAGATCTGTAGACACGTTAGGTCATTGGACCAGAGCTCATGAAGCAGGCAGCCTCTGGAGTAAGACTACTGATACTAACAGGCCTGCTAGCTCAGCAGATGCTCTAGACACAATCTAGAAACCACTCCTCAGTGTGACCTCCCAGGCCCCTTTCCTGTGTAGGTCAACACCTCACCCAGCCTAAAGGCTGAGTTTATGCGATCAGAGTTTGGGGATCCTTCAGTCTGTTGATTTTTTTTTTTCCCCTAAACCTTTCATTTTTTAAAAAATATAAATACTAAATATATATATATATACTGGGGAGGGGTGGGGATCAGAAACTCATAATTTTTACCTGCTTCAGTGCCAGCAGAAGGTCCCCCAGGTAGACATGGAGAAGCACTTTGTTTTAAATAGGAAGGTTTCATATTTGTAATTGAAGCCACTTCATTTTGTTAAACTATATAATGCACAGGTTTTTGGTTTGGCATTATTCACGTTTCTGATCAATTCTATGCAACTCTCATAGTTCCTGTTGTTTTTTAGCATTAGCTGCCAAGATGACTTCACAAGGCTGGGGTGGGTGACTTGACTGACTGTGAGACTGGATTAATCGTAATGTGGACAAATCTTATTTTGCTTAATGTGTCGTGCGTGTGTGTATATATATAAATATCTTTCCCAGTATACCCAGTTGACAGTGTTTAAATCCCAGACGGGACTGCTGATCTGCACAGTTTAATGACGTGGTTATTGGGGCACTTAACTTCACTCAAGGTTTGCTGGGCTCTGCTCTCCTCCCTGCCGTTACAGGAACTGTGAAGAGCTCCCTCACTTCATGATTCCTAGTGTTTTTGCACAACAGGTTGTCCAAGTGAGAAGGACTGAGCTGTATGTTTCCATCTTGCATGCGCCTCGAGGTGTCCATCCTCCTGGCCTGGTCCCTCCCTGACTGGCTGGGCCTCGGGCCCTCCCCAGAGTATGGCTGGGTGCAGACCTCATGGTTCAGATGGGCTACAAGTTCTCACTTCAAAGCTATGGAAGGGAGGTTTTAGCTCCTTTAAAAAAAAAAAAAAAAAAAACCTTTGACTTAATTTATATAGTGATACTCTGACAGGCTAACTCGCAGGTGGTTTGTCGTCTTCTCTTCGTTCAGTGTGGAGGTGGCTGGTTACAAGAGACACTGGTTTGTATATAAAGACACTTGGGTGGTTCTGTAGCTCTTTTTCTTGTTGGCTGTACTAATGCTTGCTGAGGTCATCTGTGACACAGGAGGTAAAAAGTGACAACCCCCTCCCCCACACCATCCCCTCTGCTGCTTTCTGTGTCTTTCTTGTTCAGTTACCAAAACAGCTGTAAGCCCATCTAATGCTAGGCACGTGGACATTGTGCTAGGGTAGTTTCAGTGTGTCAACTTTATGAATTGAAATATAAACCAGTAAAATTGTATTACTATTTCTTTTGTTGGTTTTATTTTAACAGCATATTCATTAAATATTTTGGTACAAACAGCATTGCTTTGTAAAAACCAGTTTTATCATTATGTGCTTCTGTCCCTTCTCTTCTCCCCTCCTCCCCACTGCCTTCCCACACACCGAAGCAGAGTCAGAGAAGACTCAGGCACAGATGGAGTAGCTAAGGTGGGTGCCAGGCCATGTGGGTTGAGAAGACACAGGCTTTGACCTGGGGGAGACTGATGCCTCTTTTCATTTTTTTTTTTTTTAAGAGATGGGGTCTCTACGTTGCCCAGGCTGGACTTGAACTCCTGGTTTCAAGTGATCCTCCCACCTCAGCCTCCCAAGTAGCTGGGATTACAGGCGTGAGCCACCACACTCAGCTCTCAGGCCTCTGTTCGTTATGAGCATTGCTTCTCTCGGAAAAATAAAGTGCTCTGATAACAGGTTTTTGAGGTTGGGGGAAGTCGTACTGGAGGTAAGGGTAGTCAGGCCTTGAATGACAAAAGCTTCTCACTGGGCAGAGATGGGAGAGGGAATTCCAGCGCCAAAATGTCAGTGTTCACGGGAAATAGCTGAAGAGTAGAAAGGCAGGCTGAGTACTTGGGGCCCAGGTATGCTCTCCTAAAAGCTTCAAGAAAAGTGGCAATGACGAGATACATCTTATCAAAGTCCCTTTTTCATTGCTGGTCCTTCTGCATCCCTGCACCACAGGGATGAAGCTCTCAGGCCTCTTCTGCCCTTCTTTACCACCTTGCCCCCCCCTCCTCTGCAGCAAGAAGAGTGAAGCTCCCCTAACCCTGCGGCTCCCCTCCCAGCTTGACCTGCGCTCCAGGACTCCACCTCCACCCAGCCTATAAATGGAAGCAGGCTGACATGCAGACCATGGCTTCATGCCTGGATGGTGAGTGGGCCCCTGCCCTGTCAGGTGTTCTTGCATCGTCCGGGACAGTGGCTCCAGAGCACGGTTGCGATCAGGGTCATTTCGATGCTCCCAGGCTGAAGGGCGTTATTTCTAGAATCCACATGCCTGGCCAGCCTGCTCCATGCTTTTCCAGTCCCAAGGGTCCCTTGTTAAGGCATGTAGGTTCTCAGCAGAAATCCCCATTCCTGCAGCTGCGTACTGGCCCAGAGTCCATATACCAGTAAGCCTTGGCACACAGGCCTAAGATGACTCAGAGGAAGGACCTGTTTTGTGGGAGGTCCCCGGGTTACACTGAGATTGAGAAGAGTCACTGCAATACATACGGTAAGTACTGCATAGGTGTGGGGATCCTGTGGCAACATGCAGTCTATGTATAACTGCCAGGGGACAAAGTGGTAGTGACAGCTGTTTGCACTGACCACTAGGGGATGTGCTGGGTAGAGAAGCAAGAGGACAGTTTTTAGGTGGGAGGAATAGGTGTGAGTGTTGTGTAATCTGCTTGGGGCAAGGCAATGAGAGGTGAAACTGGGTAATTAGGTTGGGCCCATGCCAGAGGGTTTGAGGTGATGGGAACCACTGGAGAGTCTTAAGCCCACTTCACTTTGAGACGTTCCCTGCCAATCCTTTAGGAAGAAACACTGGAAGAGAAATCAGGGTCTGAGCAGAGGTGACAAAAGGGAATAGGGTGAGAATGGAGGCAGTGAAACTTGGTGAAAGCAAGGACATGCCAAGATAAATTTAGCTTTCAGTGTTAAGTATCTGAGATAGCCTGGGACATGCAGTTAGAAGTGTTTGCAATCTACAGTTGCTTCAGCATCCTGTAGCACAGGTTTCCGAACCTGAACATTATTGACAGCTAGGCTGGTCATTCTGTGCTGCGGGGTCTGTCCTGTGCAGTACAGCTGCTCAGCAGCAGCCCTGGCCTCTACTCACTGGATGCCAGTGGCTTACACCCCACCCCAACTGTCACAACCAACAGTGTCTCCAGGCACTGCCACATGTTTCCTGGGTGGCAAAAACACTCCTGGTTGAGAACCATTGCTCTAACAAGCTGCAGCTAGGGGCATAAAGAGATTGTACAAAGAATGTTTAAGGGCTAGACAGAGGAAGCAGGAGAGAGAACCTGGAGAAGGGAACGTGGATGGCCAGAGAAGAGAAGGAGCTACCTTTGGGTGAGGGTAGGACAGGAAAAAGCTCACTGGATTTGGCAGTTGGGAGGGTGCTGGGGCAGTGGCCCACCACAGTGGGTTGGGGTTGGAGGGCAGGAAGCAGAGACAAGTGTAGATTTTAAGAAGGCTGGCTGTGAGGGAAGTGGGCATATCAGGCCAGTGATTGGAGGGAACTTGCAGGAAGAGTGGTTTTGTTGAGAAGTTTGGACTCTAGTTCTGACCCTGGGCACATGTCGCTCATGGAGGGCTGCTCACGAGGTCCGTGAGAATACTCCGCAGGCTGAGTGGACCATCTGGCAGGCCCTGCTGCAACCAGAGCTGATCTCCAGGGCCTTGGTAATAATTTTCAGCAGGGAGGAGGCAGCCCCAAAATCTCCACTCCTGTTCTGAATTCTAAGTCCTAAAGGCAGGAGGTGAGCCGCGAGCAAAGTGAAGACAAGGGCCCAGAACACAACTCCCAGGTCTGTACTGACCTAACACCTGTGAAACTAGAGCCTATGCAGAAGCTAATACAGTCAATGACAATGGGCCCCTCATGGCCTGGGAGAGTCACTTCACTGCTCAGAGAAACGCCTGATTCTGACACTGGGATTTAAAGCCTCTTCTAAGATTAATTTGGGAGTGATGAAAGAACAGGGGAGCTGGAGAAGATGGCCATGAAGACTGGAACCGCACAGAACGGCTGAGGCACGCACTCCCAGAACAACAGGCCTCGGCGCTAAATGCCCTGGCCTCCCCGGCCGCCAGATGACCATGCGGGCAGCAGGTAGGTGCAGACTGTCATTGCGCTTCACTGTAAGCAACATGTGGAAACTTGGGGTTCAGGCCATGACCTTAGGGGCACACCACACCACCTTTCCAAGTTCTGTTCCTTCTCTGTACATTGGGTTCAATGCCTATGTCATGGGGATTGCTGAGCTCTCCCGTGAGGCTACTGACTCTTGTCATGCATTCTTAGCCCTCCAATTGTTAACTGTTGTTATTCCCAGATTTGAAAATGAAGGTGAAAGGCTTGCCTGAGGGTGCACCATCTGGGAGTTCAGTCTCTCCTACCGTGTACCACTTCCACCTTCTCTTCCAGGGCCCAAGAGCAAGAAAAACAATGCTCCCTCCTTCCTCTCCCCCAGTTCCACCTCAACAATCTGTCTCCTGTGGGCTGAGCCTTGTGCCAGTTGTGGACCAGAAAGCCTGGCTGCCCCTCAAACTCAGAAAGGCAAACCTGGGAATGAGGATGGAAACAGCAGAGGACTGGCCCAGGCAGCTTTTCTCGCTCATTTTTAGCATGGCTGTAAATCCAGACTGACGGTAAGTAGGGAAAAGGTAGAGCCCTAAGTTAGTGAGGCAAAAACCCCCAGGGATGTTGTCCACACAGCTCTCCACTTACCTGGAGGTGGCAGCAGCAACCCCTGGCCTGGCTCCCTCCCAGACCACCACCCTGGGCTGGCCACACCTTCCTTGTCCTCATTTCTCCAGGTGGGCTCTCCAAGTTCCCGTGGCAGCTCCATCACAGAAACTTCACAGGGAGGCGGGCAGCAGGAGCATGATGAAGAGCTTCAGCTTTGCATTCCAATTGCTGCCACCATCTAGAAACTACACCCTTGAGCAGGGCCCTTTGACTCAGAGCCTCAGTTTCCTGATCTGTAACGTCTGGGTATTGCCAACCCCTGGAACAGGTGTGAGGATTAGGAGCAAGGTTTGTGAAAAGCAGCTGGTGGATTCTGAGGTTTGAGATTCAGCACTCACCCAGTACACATAGCTTACTCCTCTCCGTGCCATGCTGCCAGGTTAAAGTTTCATGATGAGTAAACTTCTTGTATATTTACAGAGAAGCAAGAGTTGAAGGACCACAGACAGGAGCATAAATTAGGCCTTCCCCTCCACCCCAACCACTGGCCATCATCAGGAGCTATGCTGCTCCCCTTCAGGCCTCCTCAGCCCAACCCTTTGCGTGAAGGGAAGACCCTGTAACATGTACTGAGAGTCTTAAGGGCCAGGAAAAGGGGGCCTGCACTTGAACTATTCATCAAAGCCAAATCCTACATTTTCACAGAGTGGGTCCTGCACAAAACAGCCCATTACTGTTTTAAAACAGAAGCATTTTTATTCATCCAAATGGGGGAAATGCAACATGTCAGGGCATTACAGACAAACTGCAGCTGCCAGACAAGAGGGTCAGTCTATGGCAGAGTCCAACATACTCGGCACGAAGAAGCCACAGTGGGGGTGCTGCCTGCAGAAGTCGGGGCAGCAGGGTCCCTTTGGATGAAGGCCAGGCATCTCTGGGCGAGGCACTGGTGACAGTCCACATGTGCAGGCTGCTGCTTCAACCATGCCGAAGGTTTAAAGTTCAGAGTCCTACATGTATTCATTGCCCCAGAGGGGAAAGAGAGTCCAGGGTGGTCATGGTTTCCAATGTTTTTAACATCATTATACACAACAAAGTTATTGCCAAGGACTTTGCACTGCAAATTATACTATTTACACTTGTGTATTCAGAAAAACACAGTAAATAGCTACATGATAGATATTTTAAATAGATTTCTAAAAACTAACTTGGCCATCACCAGACCACAGTGAGCTACAGCCAGGAGTCCAACGTCATGTCCATAACCGTGCAGCAGGGAAAGGTTTTCTATCCACAACTATGCTTCTCTGCACCTGCACCCCCAGCCCTGGGGCCGAGGAAGGGCTAAAACTGAACAGGGCCACCTTATTCCTTAGTGTGAGTGAAGCCAGTTGTCAAACAGGACTTTGGGTCTAGACTGGCTGCACTTCCCATTTCCTTCCCAGATGGAAGCAAGTCTCGTAGGCCCTGTTCCTCCAGGAACACTACACAGCAGGGGGACCAGGATGCACGGGCATGAGGCCAATGGTCTGAGCCTCAGCCGAAGCCCATCAGCCTAGCTGTTCCTGGAAGAGCACTTGTCCTAATCACAGCTACCTCAGGAGATAACTAAAGAAGTGACAGGGCCCAACCAGCTGCTTAAAGAAACCAAAGGTTCAGCACAACAGGCTAGAAAGGGTGAAAGGCCTGAGTTCAAAGGTGCTTTGGGGAAAACAGGACAAACACTGCTAGAGACTAAAGTGTATGATATCTGCCCAAGAAAGCAACAACAGCAAGAGTTTCCCCCTGGCCCAGCATTCACTTTGCCTTCCTAGCCCTGGTATGCTGGAAAGTAAGTCCCCCTGGAGGCTGGAGACAGCTCGCCAGAGAGCCACAGCCACCCGTGATTGCTGGCAGATGCAGAGTGAGCCCTGGGCAGGAGCCTTGAGGACGCCTGCGATGTGGCTCCCTAGCAGACTTTCTAAAAACGAGCCTCCTCTCCAGGAAAGGGAGTGAATGGTAGTAAGCGCCTCCCACATAGCCAGGGCAGGTCCCCTCACTGAGAAGCTGCCATATTAAGTGAGCGAAGGGAAAAACAGCACTCAGCACCCCCAAGAAGTGAGTGCTCAGAGTAAACTTCACCTGACTGCACAGCGCCAGTCTGAGCATGAAAGGCGATCAGTGTTAGGAGGAGGGATAGGCTAATGGTGGCACTTCTGGCCTAGTATCAGGTGACAAGTATTTTTGGAACCAGGCCTTGCCTGGCTACTTCCAAATCATACCTCAGGGGTCAGTAAGATGATGTCTGTACAAAAGGAGGCTTGGAAAGTGACAAACGTTTAAAGGAAACAGGTGTCTTTACCACAGACCCACCAAACCAAAATTCCAAAAGGGTAGAGAGCACAAGCTGCCCAAAGGAGGAAAAAGGGGGCCGGAAACGTAAAATAACTTTCTGAATTACAGGTGAAGAAGGAACTTCTTACAGTTTTCTTAGCTGTCTAAAATTCTTACTCCTATTCTTGATTCATTTCCATGAACAATAAAAAAAACAAAAACCCTGACTCCTAGGAGCCACAGAATTATTTAGGTTAGAGTCAAAAAGACTTTCTGACCATCATCTGTTTCTCTAAGCAGAACCCAGAACTCATCTGGAAAATGCAAGGAGAGCTCCTTCTCAGAGATAAGAATTTACACACCTGTCAGAGCCTGGGTGCCACTCCAAGTCCCTAAGGGAGAGAAGACCAGGCAGAAAAACCAAGGAGGCACATCCCTACCAGAGAGGGAGCCAAGCCACGCAAGTCTAAAGAGTGGCCAATATGCCTCAAAGGGGTCTTTTCCTTCTGTTGCCCTCATTTGATTCCCAGAGATTACCAAACAACTTCATCGAGAGCAAGCAGCATCCAATTCTTTAAGTTTTCAGTGGCTTCCTGCCTCCCCTGGGGCAGCACCACCTCCCACGCCTCCTGGTTCAGTCCCAGAGGGCCAGAAGCGACCACAGGCCCAGTGGAAGGTGGTTATAGTGCAGACCTGCCAGCCGCATGGCTCCCTCCTGGTCAGCATCATGGGAGAGCCACATGTGGAGTTGGTACCACCACCTCCCACCTCTGGGGCGCTGGGCAAGTGCCTTCCCTTCTCTGAGCTGCATGTGATCTTCGCCACCCCCCAGGGCTGCTTGGGCTTCACTGAAATAGCACCTGTGGAGACAGCTGTGTCAGGTCGTCTATCTCCAGCCCTACCTGCGCAGTCACAGCAATGCCAGTCTCCTGTGTCCATACATCAACAGCAGCCACTCCCAACGTTTGCTCATCTTAAAGCAGAGTGTCTGCCGCCCACATCCCTGGCACCTCACCCATGCTCTCTGGACAGTAGCTCCCTTCAACCTGCCTAGAAACCCTACTGAGGGGAAAGATTTTGCAGAGTAGAAAACACTATAAATATGGTTTTTTCCATCACCCCAACTACCACTGAGCACTCCTTGGGGCAGGTACCATGTCTGATTTACCTTAGTCTCCCCTGCACCCAGCGTGAGGCGCAGCCCAGAGCAGTCTGACGCACCTGAGCAGTAGTTATTTCAACCTGCCTCAGTGGTCTGTAGGCTTCTGAAGAATAGAGACCAGCACCTCTCTACCTCTCTAAAGGCCTGCTCTTTGTGCTGTCCGTGGCCCGGGCGTGTGCACAAAGGAAACAAAATCTGTTCCATAAAGCTTTCTTGTGGTGTGACTTGACTCTGAAGCAAGGGGGAGCCTGTCCCCACCATTTTACTCTTACACACCAAGGCCCCAAGCTAGATTTAGATTTGAGACAGTGTTTCATAGCTGGAGAGAAAAAGCCTAAAGATGGAAGATTTTGTCATGCTTTGTTCATGTCAGAAATAAAGGTCGGGCACTCACTGACCTGCTAAAGCAAGTGGTCAGAAAAACCATCCATCTCTGGGCCTCTCTGTTACACTCTAGTACCAAGAGTAACAAATTCCTTGGGTAAAGTCCAGGCTAAACTGAAAGGTATAATTTATAATCACAGACATGGTCTTCTGTGACCAGAGGGACATTTCTAAAATGCATTTGTAATCACTTTAGTCTCCTGAGCACAACTGTCCGATGGCTTCCCACTGCCCGGAGAATGAAGCCCACACTCCTTATCCTGGCACTTCAGGCCCAGCACAAGCTGACCCCACACACCTGTGCAACGACACAGAAGTCCTCATTGTTCAGCACCATGGCATCTATCATCTGGGCCTGCTCCCTTTCCTCGAGAACCCTCCTCCCTCCTCCTCTGAGAATCTGCTCCAGAGCAGCCTCCTCCTTGGGGCTTTCCTGATTCACCCTCGGCCCTTCTCTCCTCTGAGCCCCATCACCTTGGACTTCCCTGACCCTGTTCTGTATTTTGCTCTTCAACCGCCTGATCCCCCATTTCAGTGTCCCACCTGTCACTCAAAACCTAAGTTCCGCTCAGTGCTCACACAGACTAAGATGCTCAGGAAGTCTCCGTGGCGATACAGATGAATCAAGGCAGCAGAAAGGAAGAAGTTTCCAGTCATGATTAAGCCAAAGGGTAAGTAATCTCTACAGTCTTAAGACAGGGATTGGCAAAATATGGCCCACTGCTTTTATAAATAAAGCTTTTTCAAAACACAGCCAGATAGTCTATAATCTATTTATACATTTTCTATAGTTGCTTTCGTGCTAGATGGCAAAGCTGAAAGTCCATAAAGCCTGAAATGCTTACTGTCTGGCCCTTTGCAGAAAAGGTGTGCTGACTCCAGGTCTAAGGCAGTGCTTTTCATATACGTTCTCATTGTATAACACGCGTAAAGCGGTGATATTTGTGTGGCCTGCTGGGGTAATGAACAAGGCCACTTGTAGTTAAGAGACAGATGGCACTGGAGGTTTTGGCCACCCAGAAGCTGATGGGATCAGTGTTTCAGTACACCTTTAACCCTTTTTTGAAGTTTTGAAATAAGGGCTCAAAACCATAGCTGACACTTGAACCCTAATTCCCTATGGAGCAATAAGAAGTACAGAAACCCACCCTGACTTGTACTTGGGTCCCCCTGCCCACCTGTCCATGGCAAAGCAGAGGTGGCAGAACTAAGAAAGACAAAAATGAGGCCCAAAGCAAATCTAAAAGTAATCTCACAATTTCACATTTGTTTCCCTCAAAGAACTCTGTAAAGAAAGTCTGGGTCGAGTGCAGTGGCTCATGCCTGTAATCCTAGCACTCTGTAAGGCCGAGGCAGGAGGATTGCTCAAGGTCGGGAATTTGAGACCAGCCTGAGCAAGAGCAAGACCCCATCTCTGCAGAAAATTGAAAAATTAGCCGATACGCTGGCACACGCCTGTAGTCTCAGCTACTCGGAAACTGAGGCTGGAGGATCACTTGAGCCCAGGAGTTTGAGATTGCAGTGAGCTATGATCACACCACTGCACTCTAGCCAAGTTGACAGAGTGAGACTCTTCTCCAAAAAAAAAAAAAAAACAATAAAGAAAGAGTCTGTACCTTCCCACTGGCTAACAAGTTCCACAGATGCTGAATCCAATGAGCTTTAGCTCTTGCCCAGGTTTTTTTTAAAAAAGATTATCCTTCTGTAAAGCAGAAGGCCTCCATACACCCAGCACCTGCTACTCTCCTCACTGCAGAGCCCAGCCACACAGAACTTCAGGGTTAAGATGCTGACTAACAGGCCGCAAACCTCTCCACCCATTACCAATAGAGAGGCTTCCCAGAGAGCACCAGCACAAGAGAGCTGGAACCACCAAAGGCCAGGTGGCCCTCACTACATTCGAACTCCCCTCTGCACTTGGCGGCATCTTCCTCCCTTCCTCCACCTGGCCCATCTTGGTCAGAGGCACCACTGCTCTCTGTATCACCCCCCTACTGAACAGCAGTCTGGGAGAAGTACTCTGGCAGACCCCCTCCCCCGGTGGGCACTGTTGTTCCCTGGCCTAGGGCTGGGTGCCGTCAGCTCCCCACCCCCAGTCCAGCACAGGAGCCTGGCCTATGAGGAGACTCCATTCCTGTCCCTCCCTTACCTGGGCATTTGCAACAGCCTCCTCCTCATCAGTCCTCCTGACTCTCTGGTCCTTGGCCATCCAACTGTCCAAGTCAACCCTCCAGAATTCTCTCACCGTATTGGATGATGGTAATCACTGAAGGGCACAGCATTCAGGGCCTTTCATGAGGTGGCTGCAAACTGCGCACACCCCAAGTGGGCTGGCCTCCCCTCCTGAGACCCCTCCCCACTCTCCTACCAGGCAAACCCTTGTCCAGCTTCATGAGAAGCCTGGGTCACTTCTGTCAGTGTCCCTATAACTCTGTAAGCTACTCAACTCTAAGCACTTCTCCTCCTGTGACCACCAGTCTGTCTCTTCAGAGGCCTGGCTCCTTCCCTGGACTGGGCCTGCCATCCCCCATCCCAGGGCCAGTGAGTAACATCCCAATCAGACCTGCTAGAGCATTTCTCTCACCAGAGAAGATAACTCTTACTCTGTCCAAATCCCCTGAGCATCTTTCTCCCCCTTCCTGTACATTCCATCTGGGTCAGTGGTTTCACCTTCTACTCAGTTGTCTAAGCTGAAAATCTTGATGGTTTCTCCGACTTCTCCTTCTCCCCCAACACAGAGCCTGGTAAAAAAAAGCAGCAGGTGACAGTGACCATTTTCTCAATAAATCCATGTGGCCAAGAAGAAAGAAGTGGTCTTGGTAATGTTAGCAATCATATCAGAGTTTAGTCCAAACTCATATCTCATGGAGGAATTTCCTCTTCGCTATCCAAACTGGCTTCTTGCTTGAACATGCCCAGAAACATGGAGCTCACTTCTGCCCTCACCTGTGCTCCCACGGCAGCTCTATCATCATGGGAGGCATACTTTAGTTCAAACTGCCTAACTGGCTTCCCCTATCTGTCATTACCCTCTGGAACCACATACAGCAAGTAAATATGATCTCATAAAATAGTTGATGGAAGTATCCATGTTCTCCCCAGGTCTCCCTTCACTAGCCTCAAACATCCTCACCGTATGATCTCATTTAAAGGTGCCTTCAGCTTTCCTCAGTTCCTCAGGTGTAACTTCCCCAAGTTTTTTACCTCCCAGGTGATGCCTATCATATACTGCAGCCTCCAAGAGCATGACAGATTTTAGAAAGCTGACCAACTTCTGAGACTATCTATATGAGGGAAGGATTCAAGAAGATCCCAGCATCAGAAAGGAGATTCTGCCACTAAAGCTCTAGAAAGTGTATTACTGTGATGGTGACCCCTTTTGATAGAGCACATGTTAAAGGTCTAGCCAGGAATGGATGACAGCCAACAATTAAAATGTGGATGAGGCTGAACATAAAAAGCACACTTCCAACTGCCCGTGCCCTCCCCTTCCAACCCGAGTAGCTCTCCAAATGGCAATCACTGAATTTGCGCTTTACCATAGGGTTCAGTTATAGTACAAAATGGTGGTCTGTGGAAACAGACCCAGTTATGCAGCTGACAAAAAAGCAGGCTGCCCAGCCCAGGGGTGACTAGTTGGTCACCTTGCCCAGGAACAAACTCACAGTTCTTCCAAAGGAACTGGAGAAAGAATGAGCCAGGAAAGTCTGGATTCTGGGGAGACCAGGAGAGGGAGGGGTGGGTTGGTTTTTCCTTGTTTTGTGTCAAGCCACATAGGATATAGTCCAGAAGTTTAGAAGAAAGGTGAGTAGAATGCATCACAGAGAGGAGATGACACTGTGGCCAAATGGTCTTGGAAAACAGGATAGACATCAGTCTAGACTAGTAATACAAACCACAAGTATTGAGCACAGTGCTGTCAGAATATGTAGGCTCTGCCACTTACAGCTATCTAATTTGTGACAAGTCACTTTAAGCCTCCATTTCCTTATCTGTAAAAGGAAAGAATTTCTAGATCCCACAGTTTTGGTGGAGTTCAAAACTGATCCCTAAGAAAGGGCTTCTGTTAACTGTAAAAACAGTATAAGAAATGTTATTTCTTCTATGTGGTTAGGGGCTACAGTGTTTTGCCACAAACAAGCAGGGTGGTTTGGAGCGATCTCTGGGCTTCAATTTCCCTGTCTGCAGAGTGGGAACAATCATCCATATTCACCGCTGTTCCTCCAAGGTTCTACCAGTAGAGCAGGAAATGAAATAATGAATGGGAAAGGGTTTCACAGATATGTTCCACAAATGCTGGGCACTCATTCTCCCTCACACATATCAATGCTGTAGAACTTGACAATCTGAGTTTCAAAGAAGGTTCCTTCTTCCTGCTCCCTGCCAGAATTATGGCAGGGTGCTCAGAAAAAATGCCAACTGCCAAGGAAGGTGATGACTTGGGTGGGTGAGGAATATCTTTTCCTTAGAAGAATTCTGTATCCATCCCCACACATACTGACCCCTAAGCAGAGATCCAGCAGGCATTAATCAGCAAAGGAGCTGGGAAGTGATCTGCAACAGTGGGAGAATCAAACACGTTCAGCAGAGTGACTTGCATGCCACAATTTAGAAACCCCAAAGCCATCCAAGCAGAGCTCAACATGCATGGGCCATACTTAGAGGGAAGATGGCAAACTCCAAGGTGGGATCCTGCCCTGAAGCCTAGTCTAAGGCAAACTCCTGGCAATGAGAACTGGCCTCTGCAATCTGCCACTTGCCCATCTCTGCCAAGTATTTGCCCAGGGACACCTCCCTGCACTTACACCCACACCTGGGCTACTGCCCATCATGCCTCTATTCCTTATACCAAACGAGCCAAAGCCTCACTGGCCTGCCTTCGGAGTCTGGCTTAAATTTTTTAAGACATCCCCATCACCTATCTCAGGCCAGGCAGAGAGCATGCATCCAGAAAACATGAGCTAAATGAAAACATGTACCTCAGTTTCTCATTGATAGTCAAACGGAAAAATGAGCTTTAAATAAAAAAGCTTCATCTGTTTACACAACCACTCTGCAGTCTTTCAGTCTGTCTTTCCAGTTTGTCAGACAATTATTCACAAAGAACACATCCCTGTTTTAGGCCAGGATACCTGGTCTGGAACAATCTCAAGTCAGAGGGTCTAGATTCCAGCACAGTCTGTCCCTTTCACCCCCAGCCTTTTTAATCCATAGCATGGTGGAGTAATAAGAGGCTTTGGCATTGGAAAGACATGGGTTTCATTCCTGGCTCTAGCACTTCACTTTGAGCATCAGTGTCATTTTGTAAAATAGGGATAATACCACATCCAAGAAGGTGGTTTGGAAAATTAAGAGGACGGTCCAACTGCCTAGCACACGTGAGATACCAACGTTGGCATTTCTCTTCCTTCCTCTCTCCTATTCCTGCTCTTTCATCTATTGCTGCCCACAGCCCCAAATGACCTAAACTGAAGGCTACTGATAACTTGATTATTTGGGCATTTAGCTGACTGACACTTAAATGCAGAGACCATCTGTCCAAACTGTACAAAGGGATCAAGGTAGGAGAACCTGAAACAAAGCATACAGAGACTGAGCTTCTTGGACCTGCTAAAACAACGTCCTAATAGCAGCCAAGCTAATCCCATCCCCTCCTGCTGGCAAAACAGCAGTAGAAAAAGATAACTCTGGACCATGTATCCCCAGCCAGGGTATGCTAATCAGACTTCCTGAAGCTGTCTGGGCAGATGGTGGCAATCTTCACCCTACCCACCAGCAGGGGCAGCACAGTTCATTTGCAAAAATGGCAAAGTCCTGCCAAGGGAGACCAGGATCCTCCTTAGAAGGAGCAAGTAATAAGGAAGTTAACAACCAATTGGCCAAGGCAAAGAAAAAAAGAGGTCCTCCCTCAGTATTGGCTGCATGAGGCAAAGATGCCACCAAACAGCCTCAGCTATTCAGAATCAGGTGATTTCTGCCATGACATTAAGTTATACAAATATCTTTTAGATTTAATAAAAACTTCTTGACTACAAATCTAGCTGCAAATCTGTCTTATTTACCCCCTTAAAAGTAATGCTCAGTCCTTGTCCACACACGGTTTTTACAAACTTAGAGTACTTCAGAGCTCAATCTGTGTTCCCCACTTAGCTCACATCTTACCAACAGCCAGGGACACATGTGCTCACCTTTCTTCAGAGGCTCCTGAAATGGACAGTAAAATGTATACTCTTTATTTAATCCAACAGTGTCAATTTCACCATCTACTCATTTTTCTCATCCTCTGTTGAAAAGCAACTTCCCAACTGTGTCTTGATAGACAGATACATGGATAGATGGACAGAGATGGATGGATGGATATGTTTTCTAACATAATAACAGAAGGGAGGCTTCATGTGATGAGTGTAGATTTTTCCCCTCAGAGTGTCAAAGCAAACTCTGTGAGATGAGCTATAGGAATGCTATTCTGAGAAGCATCTTAGCAGACAGCCATCTAAGTACGCCACCCAGTCTCCTCCTCTCCTTTCTGTGGTTTACAGTAATTTGCTTTCTACCTACCAAACACTGGTGAGCCCTGAAGGTTAGATTCCGGGGGCAGCTATAATCAAAAAACTGATCTTTATTATTAATGCACTGGTAGAAGACCTGGAATCAACAGGTAGATAGTCTAAGCTCAGCCCTTACAAAGTTCTAAGCACCCTTAAATTCCAAACCAAGTATTTACAAACCTTGGCAGCAGATTGGCTGGTGACCTAACTACTGCAGCAGACATTTCAGCTTGGATCTGCAGCAAACTCACCACACCAGCTCTCACCAGGTCTTTGATTTTTGTTTCGTATCCAACCCCCAGATGCTAAGAGTCCTCTCCCCAAGACTGGGAGCAGCTGAACCTGTTAGCACCAAGGAACCAACATAGCTCCACCCTAAGCAGGCCATGCACCTGCTTCCCAACCAACTGCCAGCCCAGCTATGCCCTCCCTCACATTCCTCCTTTCACCTCGGCCAGTCACGGTAAGAACAGCAACATTTACTGAGTACTTACTAGGCGCCTGGTATTGTTCAAAGTACTTTTTGTATATTAACTCATCTAATTCCCTGAGCCCCATAGGATGTGCTGGAGGGAGAGAAATACTCTGGCCTAGATTCCCATGTGGTTTCTATTCTCTATTTCTAGCTGTGCTGTAAAGCTTACATAACCCAATTTGCATTATGGTACTATTTTAAAAACCTCCAAAGATCACTGCTTTAAGCATCAATGGAAGCTGTTAGCTCCTACCTCAAATGATAATGTGGGAAAGGATATCTATTCTCACAACTAACACAACTTGAATTCTTGACTTAAAACAGTATTTCTGGAAGATGCTATTAGGAAAGGAAAGGATTTGTTCTTATATAAGAAGTATTAACTCTGTGCTCTGTAAATAAGTACTAGAGAGAAACATTAATATTGAAACTCACCTCAGCAGTAGGTTTCTTGGCTCTGCTGTTGTTATTCATTTACCACCTATCTCCTTCCCAAGCCTCCTAGTAATACTGAGAAATCTATGGTCACTGGATGGCATGGTATCAGATTGTTAGACAGTATGAGTTTGAATATCATGGAACCTTTCTTGTTCTGGATAATTTTAGAGATACCCCCAATCCTTCTCAGGAGGCACTGGCATAAGATGAATGGGAATTACGGGAAGACCATTCACAGAGCAGGCAGTTTTCAGCTTTAACTGCTCTTAATATTCCTGGTTTTTAGGGCTCTGGGTTACTAGAAATATAATTACTTATGGGGGGGGGGATCTCCTTAGTTCTTTTCCTGAACTCACTATTGAAGGTTTTCCTCCATTGAAGTTATTCATGAAATCTAAAAAATAGGGAAATTGAGTGGATTGATTAAAAGAGTAAAACTCCCCTCATTTTTCATCAAAAAAAATGTGGTCAGTGTTTTAAATTAACCACTTTGTTCTTTGCTGTACCATAAAAACTACATAAAACAAACAGAAGTATTTGTTATTCACTTCACTCAGTTCAATTACCTGGAAAGAGGTCCATGAATATAAACCCAAGTAGGTTTCAGGCTCTCAAAACTGCCAGAAAAATATTTTAAATGGGTAAATTTCCAAGTGATGCCTATTTCAGTGATGTCAAAGACGCTACACATCATTCAATCATTTATAATTAAACTATTCTAAGTTAATATGCTTTTTGCCACAGCTAACACATTATTTGTCTCCCAAAATAGTATATTAATAGGGCCTATTTATAATAGGCCCAATTCTCCCAACAAGGAGACTCTCACACTTAAAATGTTTCCACTGGTCGGAGCCTCTGTTCACTGGTACCCAGAAAAGAACCTGACTCATGACAAGTACTGGGCTGTTCAAGCAGGACTGGCATGCAGTTGGTGCTAGTCAGCTATACCTCGTACAACCTTTTTATGGACACCAAAGCCACATTAAATGTACATACAGATTCTGTATGGAAAAGAAAGTTGTTCCAGCAACCTTAAAGTTAGTAATCAAAAGAAACTGCTACTTAGAAACAAATATAAAACATGAAATTCATTTTAATATCTGTATGTCAAATACAGCCTTAGCACAAAACATCTAGTACATAATGAAATGCATTTATGGGACATACTAAATGAAGCAAATCCTTATGAAAGTATTTGGCCTAACTCCCTCAAATCTTTTAAACAAACTCCATGATGGTTGAATAAGGTGGGAAATAAATAATCAAGCTACCTAACCTAGAAAAGACAGATAAATTGCCTTGTCTATTTGGTCTCTGCAGACTTGGTATTCACCATTCTGAGTCTTGCTAAAGTTGGTTCTACAAATAATTAGCTTAACTCAGTCCATTACATATTTTTCCATAGTTACCTTAATATTTTGGTTTTTTTTTTCATTTTCTATTGCTTTTTTTTTTTTTATGGCTTCTTACTGTTGTTGTATTGGGGCAATACAACACAGATCAGAGATTTTCATTTCTCAGAGAATGAGAAATTGGCACTTTGATCCTCAGCTTGTATAACAGCGACATATATGGATCCCACCAGCACTGTTACCAATCTTGCTGCTTATAAAATTCCATCACTTTGGCCAAAAGAGTGCCCTGTCGTTAAAATCTTCTTAGGTGAACTCTTCCTACCACTGAATTCTTATATTTAAACAGGTACGTGTGTGTAATTTACATAAATTTTATATTCTAAGTTTCTGCACACATTCTACACGTTACACATGTAACTCAGCAAAAGTAAAATGTCTCTCTTGAATAAAAAGCAGTTACAAGGGTATTAAAACAAGTGTTAAAAAATAACTATTTTACATTTAGACCATAAAATTTTTAAAGGTAATGTGATGACATAAGACCTAAAAGATCAAATACATCATATATGATTGTCATATATGCATGTTGTATTAATTATTTTTCTCTTTAATCAGAAAATAAAAGAGCTTACCTTTGTATACTGAGATCACAGCTTACAGTCACTATATCTCAGCCTATTTTATACAAGTGATATGGCTACGAAGGTCCGAGGAGAACGAGAATAAAGTGAGATAAACGTGCTGAAAACTGCTTAAAAGTATTAACCTGAAATACACAGAGGGTCCAACACCAGTTTTATAAATACATTAACGAGGTATTTCCAGCTCTTCAATTAATAATGGTGACCGATTCATGATTTTCAGACATTCACTCAAATTTTTAAAAAAGAAGAAAATAAAAGGCTAATACCAGCAAAATCTATCAGTGGTTTGTTCCCCAGGCTAATGACTTGAGAGAGACTACAAATAACTTCAAGAACTATGTAAACCCAACTCCTTGCTTCACGGTACCATGCATTCCATCTAGTCAGCGTGAGGTATGTTGGAAATCTATTGGACCAATTACCTTGCACAAGAGATGGGGTGCTCCTGCAGCCTGAAGAAACACAGGGTGCAAGCCACATCCCTGGCTAGGTGCCAGTCCCCATGCAGAGGATATGGCTTCAAGGAGGACCCCCATGTCTGAGAAATTATAATAGTGCTGACGCAGTCAGGAATGTAACTGTTCAAATTTATGTGCTAAAAAAGTTTAAAAACCGTCAGAAGATAGCACAGCTCACACACTAATTCTAAGTTCTACATTGGTCTGTAACTCCCTGACAAGAAACTATGCTAAGAGGGGTCAAGTACAGATATTGCTAGGTTTCCAAAGGAAAAGTTTTAAAACAGACACCGTGGCTTTGAATAAAGTATTGCTCTTCTTTAAAATGTTCAGTCATTGCTTTCAAAAAGAAGGTGTCAGAGTGGTGTATCTGAAAGCTGGATAGCCTCAGGGTGTCACACTGCTCTTAAGACCAAGACATAGAAATTGCCATTTCAAGCCAGACAACCTGATGGTTCTAGAAGTCAGAGAAGAAATCTTGAGGGCCCAAGTGAATAATAAATGGTGCGACGCTCAGAGGCTGGCAATAGGGGCTGTCAATGAAAAAACCGCCTACAGTGGAGAAAAGAGCAGAGAAGCAAAACTTTATGTTAATTTCACACAATTTGGTGAAGCCAAGAGCTTCATTTATATTTCTCTGCTCTTTCAGCTGTAAGTGGAATTTTCATTACAAAATGGAGGGGTGGGAAGGGCAACAGGTGGGGGGGGGACACTTAATTCATTACAGAATTTAAACAGTTGAACTTGCATGGTTACCACTTCTAACAAAGGACTGACAGCTCAATTATTTTAAGTAAAGCAGAGAAATGTAAAAGTTTGCAGCAACTGGGCAGGTTTACAACATGGTTAGTAACTTCCAACAAACAACAAAATTAAAAAAAAAAAAAAGACTTGGTAGAAACCATTTGAAATGACTGCCATCATGTTGGAAAACAGCACAGCTCCCTTTTCTCCATCATAGAGGGGTTGAGCTATGAAGCAGAGTCAGCTACTTCAAAAGAATTTTCTAAAGAGAAATCTCCAGAGAGATTCCAAGTTGGAATCCAAATTTGATGATCCAATTTCAAATAACAATACAGCTGCAACTGCCAATTAATAGTATTCCAAAAACAAAGAGGACTATTATAAATATTTAATTAATAAAAACTGGACACTATCAGCCATGCTTTTTCTTCTCAGTGATGGCTCTGTTTCATCCATAGGTCAGCAAAACGAATCAATGAAACATGAAAATTCCCATCTGAAATGGGCCCTCTTGTTTATGTCTAGCCACTAATGCACAGGATGAAAATGATAAGTTACAGCTATTTCCAGCAAGTGATGAGGTTTTATTAAAGTATCACCCACCACTAATAAAGACAAAAGGTCAAAGAGAAGAAACAAACTAATATTGTATAAATACATCTGAGATGTGACACTATCATTTGTTTTACATCACTCATTTAGTGGTCCCAAAGTAATTTGGTACATTAATTTGCCATATTTTGTGAAGCCCGTTCTCACTGATGAGCACTGTTCAAGTCCAAAAAGGAGAATTTGATAGGGGAAAGGAGAGCTAATTCATACTAAAAGCAGACATTCTTAAGACACAGAAACTTGAGAATATCAACAGGGGACTGACCCACTGCTGCCTTCATGGGGGTGAGTACTTTAATGAAACCATTACCTTCTAGTAACATCATTGGCTTTCCAAACAAGGTGAGAATGCAAGTGGAGGACTTAGGTCTGCACCCTTTACAGAACAGCACAATGTTACCGGACTGATCAATTTCCACCAGCATAATCAGGTGTCTTAAAAATAAATGCTGACCCATGGCTGAAACCTGTCACTTTTCACAGCAGCACTCAACAAGAACTGGGACAATCGAAGAGCAAGTTTTTATGGGGACCCTGTTGCTGCTTTAGATTCTGATGTAATTGAAGAGGAAAGGAGACCCTTCAATGAATCCCAGCAAAACAGCTAATCTTCTATCTGCATGAAAAAGGCCAGGGAGTGAACACAATATCTTACAGAGTGAAGAAGGCCACAAGAACAAAAGAAGGTGATTGATTGATTAATTTATTATTTTTTAAAACTTGGAAATTAGGAAACTAAATAATCACATTCTTCCTTCCCCATCTCTGAGTAGTACCATCATTTTAATAAGCAATTGCTTAGATAACAGAATATAACCTTTATCGCAGGGATGCCCTTGCACAAAGGGCTTACAAAGTAGTAGACTGGCTCAAACTAACAATAGCCTTTGCTTTGTTGTAGCAGCTTGCTTACAAATGAATGGGCTTCTAGGGCTAAGTTGTTATTAGTTTTCAATTCCTTGTAATTTGATACCAAAACATATCAAAAATAATAAGCTAAAACAATATTCAAACCCATATTTTATTGGCTTTAATTACACACTTCAATATTTACAAAGTTAAAGTTTAAATGAAAAGTCTCTATTGTATTAAAAAAAATAACTACAGCCCAATTAAAGTGCCCTGGGGCAAATACATATCAATCAGCTGAGAATCAGTGACTGCATCAGGAACCAGGCAGTACTCTGTGTCACAACAAAGCAGTTTATTTGTGATCAGTGTTTGAGACTCTATACATCCTTCACAAATTTAATTTTACATAATCTGATACTTCTCTTAAAACTTAAACTTTGAACTGCTAGACTTTTATTTCCTTAGAACAGAAGGGCTGGTATAAGTTATTTTCCAGAAATGAGGTACCGTTTCACAGAACTGGTTTCTTTTTTTTTTGTTTGTTTTCAAGTTTTAGAGAACTAAATTTGCATTTGTTAAAATCAAAAAAGTAGGAAAGATGTTCTTTACAAATAATTTTGATCAAGTATGTGTTCAAAGAAAGCAGAATAAAAAGGCTTTTTCTCTAACATTCTGTATTGTACTGTATTCAATAGGAATTAGCTTCTGTCATTTGCTAAAAGAATGAGTAGTGGGGAACAGGATATGTTGGGAATTTCATAACGGGCAACAGAACCATTCTCTTGGGTAAACCTACAGAGAAAAGAAACGGAGAGGACTCCAAATAAGTTTAATATTCCAATAAAAATTTCAGGTAAAAAAAAAAATCTTACAGTAATTATCATTAACCTTTTCCAGATTAGTCAGTCAACATGTACCATTTTGGAAGAGGCCCACAAATCTCTCACAGATATATTTTGAAATTTCTCTGAATAGTTTGATAAATAGTATTTTCCACTCAAAATGAAGATGGCTACATCACAGGAAGCAATTTCATTTGAGTGAGCTGCAACAAATTCTAAAGATCAAAAGCAAAGCTGTTGATTAATATTCTAAAGTGACTCTAGAAATCCACATAGTTCTCGACTTGGCACATCACATATTACAAAAGAAACAAGAGTTGTCAAGAATCAACGTAAAGCTTTCTGTGCAGGCCTCATTGCCCAGAAAGACTCAACTGGAGCCATGACCAGGTCTGTGTCTCTCTTCTTAATGGCTACTGCCAGTATTGGCATGGCAAATCTGGAAAGATTAATTGCTTAATTAATTTGTAATTAAATACGTTCTTGTGGCCTCACAAACTTCTGCATACCCAAGCATGATTTGAAATCTGCTCCTATTTCTACTCTAATATTTAACCTATGGAGAAATCACAAAGCAGCAACAGCAGGTATTCAAGAGCACCAGATGATCAGAGGGAAATTACCCCACATGCAACAGCTTTACAAAGGCCAAAAGACATATTTACCTTACAGCCAAAATAAAGCATCGTTTTAGTAGGTTTGCATCACAGTAACATTTAAAAACCAAATCTTTTATGTGAAAAATGGGGGCATCAAATTTCACCAGCTTTGGAAGTCAGTTATATGGCACATGGAAGAGAGGAGCCTTCTGAAGTGGGGGCTCAGAGGCCACAAGGTGAAAATATGTTAAAGGAGGAAAGGGAGAAACAAGAGAGAAAAATTAAAAAGACTGAAGAAAAACATGAATGTAACTTGGAGTCTAGATATAAAAGTGTTTTAAAGGAAAAAGTTAAGCTCTAGCAAACCTTTACTAAAGAATCTGAAACTTACTATATAATCTAAAAGAAAGACACAGACTTAAAAACCTGCCCCGGAATGCTTTGGCACTTACACAAGACACAGTACAGTGAGTCTAGTGAGTCAAAATATATTTGGATAAATTGACCTGACCTAATTCACAGGAAGGATGAGGTGGTCAGGATATCCAGAAGCTAGCTGAATGATAAAAGCAAATGGCCAAAAAACATTAGAAAGTTTAAATTTAGAAGGAAATCTGGGTGGAAAGCATATTCTTAGATCCATCTTCAATTCCTAATCACCCCCTTACTGCTCCAGCTCAAAATACAGGGTAGACTTGACCATACCTGATTGTGCCAGAGGAGACATTCAGGTCAAGGATATGACTCCAGGCTCCACACTTTGCCTCAAAGAAAATTTGCTCCAAATGTTTGACCCTTGCAACTTCACATCTTTCTAGGATATAAATTATCTATCTTAATGGGCAAGGTGTTCAAACTATTCACTGTATACCTATTTCTACAGTTAGGAAATCAGATGAAACTTCAGTTTAGCAGTCGCTTAAGGACCCACAGTTTTCATCCAAACAAAAATGGCAAAGCTGATGTGTAAAGAGAAAAAGCACAATGTAAAGGTCTGAAGCTCATGTAGAGGACTAATGCCAAGCGGCAATACAGGAAGAGCTTTTCCCTTCTGTGTGCATGCATACTCAGCCTGGGGTGCACTAACACACACACATTTAAACACACGCGCACACATACACTCTCTTGCTCTCTTCTCTCAATGACAGCGTCCTGCAGATGGCTGATTCTATACGATGTAGCACCTGAGTTAGGAAAAATGTCTAAGAGCATATCACTGACTCCAAACCTATTGCCTCCATTGCCACATAAACCTCATTCAAAAGTTATCCAAAGGGCCACTAGGGTGCATTTATGAATTTGCTTTTATTTTTTATTTTGCAGAGGAGAAGAAAAACACCTATGATATTCTACAATGTACTACAGACTTTCTGCAATAAGCACTTAAGTGACACATCTGGTGATACCCCCATCACCTCCTCTCTAGAACCAGTGACACCTATTTACTTCACCCTCAAAGCAAAATTTATGGAAAAGGATGATGACTACAAATTTGAAGTGAGTATTTCCTATTCTTGACTCAAATTACCCATAGTTCAAATTACCCAGACCAGAAACTTAAACATAACTATATAACTGGTAGGCAGCCAAGCTAGAAACTGGGTATGGCCCTTCAGTAGCCTTTGAATGGAGTATAAGTTGGCTGTAAGAAGAACTACTTAAAATATTTAATTTCAATATGGTCAGAAACAGGCAATTAGAACAAGCAGTCCTTCAATCAGGCAAAGCGGAGAGAAGAGCAACTCCAACCAAACCAAGAACCACAAGGTTGTGGCATTTTCAAAGGGAATTTAAGTTGGGTCACTAGAGTGAATAGGTCTGAGATCCTCCAATTCATTTACAGAAACCCTACATACAAACTGTGCTTTGGATTGCTGTGACAGTCGCTAAAAGGAGGTATCAGTAAGATGGTATACATACCATAGGCTGGGGCAGCTGTGCTGTAACCATATGGTGTTCCATACCCTGGTGCAAAGAAGAAGAAAGCAGATCAGTCCAGGACCCAGGGCAATCATCACTGGCCCATTTCATCCCCACTACCTGGCCCGAGACCATGGGCCCTGAGGACTTCTTCCAGTGTATGAATAAGAACCACTGCCAGAGTAGTCTAGCCACCCTGTGCTTGCTTAGATGTGGAAGCGCCTCACCGTGGACTATTAGGCTCTCCTTGATCTACCTCACTATTTTGCATCTATTTCTCACTGTACTTCCCACAATGCATTATATTAATAAGTATCTACCTCTTGTCTGTGTTACCCACTAGAGTGGCAGAGACCTGGTCAATCTTATCTGTCTTTGCATCATCTGAACCTAGCAGAATGTTTAACATGTAGGAACCATTCACTAAATGTAATCTGTCAAACAAAATACTTAGAAACAAATTATCAATTCCCCAAATTGGAAAACAACTTTCCAAATCTCTTTTCAGAAAATAGTGATAGAGCAGGCTGAGGCCTCAATTGCCATTACAGAGGGCACATGGGTCAGCTTGTGAGCCCAACGGCAAGGTCTGTGACTTGTTGATATTTGAATTCCTGGCCTTAGCATAAGTTCTCACCGTAAATGCTGGTGAATTTGATGTAACATCTGGTGCCTATGAAAAAGGCTCATATTATTAAGTAAAAACTAGTATTAAAGAACACAAAAATTTTTGAACCAATTAGTTGTGACAGGAATTTCTTTTTTTTTTTTCCTTTGAGACTGGATCTCACTCTGTCTCCCAGGCTGGCGTGCAGTGGTGCAATCATAGTTCACTGCGACCTCAAACTCCTGGGCTCAAGTGATTCTCCTACCTTAACCTCCTGAGTGAGCTCACCACTAGGCCCAGCTAACTTTTCTATTTTTTGTAGAGATGGGGTCTCATTATGTTGCCAGGCTGGTCTCAAATTCCTAGCCTCAAGCAATACTTCTGCCTTGGCCTCCCAAAGTGTTGGGATTACAAGCATGAGCCACTGCACCCAGCCTAATTTCTTCTATGTCCTTATCTAGACAATTAACCTCTGAGTCCCATTTTTTCATATATGAAATGGGAAACCTCCCAAGCTACTTTATAATTTTGTTGTATAGATTGGAAATACTATGTTAGTAGAAGCTGCAATCTTTACTCTTTCAGTAAAATATCTTAAAAATATGTAAATACAAAATCACTTGGGTAAATCTCTAGAAAAAAGAAGTGTCTAAAATAGAACTAGGGTGCAAAATCAACATGGGACTGTCACGCTATACCCAAACCACATCAAGTTTTTCCACGTTACAAGTCCTTTTTCTATAACCATTTCTTCTGCTCATAGTGATTTTGTTCCCACTTTCTCTGGATGACCAACTGCAACTCATCCTTGAAATCAGGATCAAGTATCACCTCGTCTGTGAAGTCTCTCAAGTTTGCTGTTCACTCCTTTGCCCACCCCATGTTACAGCTTGCATCATATTACATTTTGTTTATTCAAATATCTGTTCCTATCCAATCTGACCCCAAGCATTCATTGAGGCAAAGGCTAGATCTTAGGCATCTCTGAATGCCAGTTCTCCTCCTGTTTGAGACAAAGCACTCAAACGTATGCTGAAGAAGTAAACTACTTTTAGGGACCAAATCAAAACTTATCCTGAGGGATGAAAAATTTTTACTTTTTAGTCTATAGTTAAGTCACATAAAATTGGGGGTAATACAACCTAGTCTTAAGTTGTAAGACTTAAGACTGATCAATGCAGCTGATATAAGCAATAGAAACAGGAGATGGAGCAGAGACCAAAAGAGAAATTACTTCTTAAAAAGGAAAAAAGAAAAGGAAAAAAAAAAAGAAGAGGAGGTTACATACCAAATATTCCAGGAAACAGCAGCTATTTGGCTAAGGCTACAGTTTCAGGAGTTTTATCAAAACCCCCTTAAAGAGGGATGAGACTACAGCTACTAAGCAGGTCACTGAGGGGTCCTGACTTCACCTTTTACGAGCAAGGTATCTTTGAATTGTACCTGTTGTTTAAGCTCTCTGAGCCTCAGTGTCATGTGCGGTAACTGAGTTGGCAGGGGAACTGAATTATATGATACACATAAATATACTTATGACAGTCTCTGCTACACATACTCCACAAATGGCATATAAGCTATTCATAATATAAACTAATCTAATCTAAATCTAAGCCATAAAAGAACTTTCTTTTTAAAAGCTTCAGGAGGCAGGCCTTTCAGAGAGGTCAATGCAATGGCATTAGAGAGAAGCCACTCTACAGCAAAAAAGCTTGGCAACTAGCAGACATAAATAGTTCCTCTCCTGATTACTGCCACTGGACCAGAGGAGGTTAATGGTCCTAGCAACAACAGACACAACCACATTAAGCCCCAATGGAACACATCACCAAAGACAAGAAAGGCTCAACTCAATAACTTGCCTGTTATTGTTAATAAAAGCTTTGCCCTTTCAACAATGCACTGAATAAGGCTAAAAATATTAAGATTCAATAGAAATAGGGATGCACAGAATATCTTAATTTTGGACGCATATACTATACCAAACTATAAGAAAACTCATAACCTTTTCCTTTTAATCCCAACGCTCATCTTTTAGTGTTCTCTATCTCATTAAATGGCAAAATCATTCCGCTTAGTTCCCCTAAATAAAAACCCTAGGAGATGAGATATGCTTGAAGCCTCACTCTTCATCATTTTATATTAAATCTATCAGGTTTGCTTCCTCAAAATTCCTCCAATCTACTCTCTTCTTGCCTCCCATCCAACTCCCTGCCTCCACTGGTGATGTTTCTATCATCTCTGACTTAGTAGTCTGCAACTGCCTTCTTTTTTTCCTTTTAATTGACACACAATAGATGTACACAGTTTCAGGGTGGTAATTTAACAGTCATGTAATTTGTAAAGATCAAATAAGTGTACTGGGGATATCCATTTCCTTAAATATTTGTCTTTTCTTTATGCTAGAACCATTTGAATTATTCTCTTCTAGCTATTTTGAAACGTACAATAGATAACTATAAACTATATGCAATAGCCTTCTAACTGGTCTTCTCATGCCCACTCCTATCTCCACAATCTATTCTTTACACTATATAAAAAATAATCTTCACAAATAAAGTCTAATCTTGTCAATGCTTCTGAGAACCTATCATGACTTCTACTGCACTTAGGATTCTAAGTCCAAAATCCAAACCATGGCCCCTAGGGACTGACATCCAACTTGAACTCACATCACTTCCAGTCTCTCTGCCACACCCAGCGCTCTCCATGCTCCAGACATTTCAAGGCTTCTTCTGCTTCTTCAAAGAAGCCAAATTCCCCACCACCGACACCACAGGGCCTCTGCACATGCTTATCCCTCTGTGTGCAATACTCTTCCATCTCAGTCTTCTCTTAGTTAACTCCTACTTATTCTTCAAAGCTCAATTCAAATGTTACTTACTCCACTAACCCTCCAGGGACCCAACAGACTAGATTAGGTTCCTCTGTTACATGCTCTCATGGCATTATGTCCTCCTCATCACACTCATCTCAGTTTATAACTGTTATTACTTGATTAATCTACATCTCACCCTTTAAGCTGCATGAGAGCAAAGGGTGCCAAAGCAGGCACACTCTTTATAAGACATCTTTGAGTGATGTACCTACTGGAATCATCTTCTAGAATAATTCCAAAGCCATATCATTTATAAAACTTTCCAAATGGGCCGGGCACAGTGGCTCACATCTATAACCCTAGTACTTTGGGAGACCAAGGCAGGAGGATTGCTTGAGGCTAGGAGTTCAAGACCAGCCTGAGCAACATACTGAGATACCATCTCCACAAAAAATTTTAAAATTAGCCAGGCATAGTGGCACATGCCTGTAATCCCAGCTACTTCAGAGGGTGAGGCAGGAGGATTTCTTGAGCACAGAAGTTTAAGGTTGCGGTGCGCTATGATGATGCCACTTCACTCTAGCCCAAGTGACAGAGCAAGACCCTGTCTCAAAAAAAAAAACAAAATCTTCCCAAATGGTCTATTCTAATTCTTTCTAGGAGGAAAATACAACCAAAGTGAACCCTTAAGGATATTATCTAAAAAATAATGACTGGATAAGACCCAAACTTTATAACAAATTCATCATTACCAGTAACTACAAGTGGTTTACATATCAAATTAAAAGTACCATACTTTCAATATTGCAAAAAACTTGATTTTAATGAGACAGCTATATGTCTACTACTAAAATGACATAAGGATCAGAACAGAAGCAGGGAGAGGTGAAATGGAAAGAATTAAACTTTGGAAATGCAAATACCTACATTCAAATCCTTAGTCTGATGTTTAGGAGTTGTTTCACCCTGGGCTACTTGCCTTATCTCCCTAAACCTCAGTTGCCTTACCCGGAAAGTAACTTCTACCTGAGGAAATACTGTGAGGATTAAAAATAATTAAGTGAAATCATTTACATAAAAGTATCTGGTATACAGTAAGCACTCGATAAATGAGTGCCCAATCCCTCTCCCCTTTTTTTCCTTTTTGTACTTCTTTAGCTTATGACAGTTCCCAAACACTGAGTTTAACTAATAATGCCAGGCTTCACCCAATTAAGTAGCCTCTTATCAGCAGTTTTTCTCTCCTGTTATATACCTAACCTGTTATCTATGTCCCCAATGAATACACTCTGCTCAGATGTCCAAACTCCTCAATCTGTGGAACTTCTCATAATTCCTAATCAAAATATGTTCCCTCAACCAAGTGCAATATTGCTCATCTGTCATCTCCCTCCAGGAAGCCTCTAGTAACTCAACAGATTCCAGGATAAAACCTATGACATTCTGTTGATTCTCTACTTTGAATTTCCGTGTAAATTCATCTTATCCCGTGTTATATTTCCAGAGGCCCTGTATAACTTTAGAAAATGGAGATGCTGTTCTTCAAATTTTGGCCCAGAAAAGGGGCTAATCTCTTATAGGCTGTACTATACCTGGAGCTATGTAGCCAGGAGCAGCTGTCGCCCCAACAAAAGCTCCCCTTGTTAGAGTTCCTCTTCCTCTGCCCCGAACAGCCTGGACTGCTGCAGACACAGCTGTATTCACAACACCCTTCGCCTGTTCAAAATAACATATTTTCATTACTGAGAGAAGAGCTATTATCCTGTCATCTCTTTAATGCACAACCACTATGAGAAGCTATGAGCCTGAGCCTATGGGTGAGACAGTGAGTTCTCTGTGACCTTGAACCTTCAATTTATCATCCATGAAATGAAAATGACACCTACCTTGCAGAGTTGTTCAAGAGAATATGCTAGGCACATAAAAGCATTCAAATAACTTTTCACTTGGGTGTTATCCAGAAAGAGTTAATTTTGTACACACAAATTTCAGTATCAAATTACTACTACTGTAATATCCAAAGTCATTTTGGGCCTGACTAAAGTAATTATAGACATTTGATACCTAGGTTCCAAATCCACTGAATTCTCCACCCAGAGGCAGAAAATACCCCAGCAACTACCTAGAATAAGCTGTGAATCTGAGCCAGGTTAGGAAAAAAAAAAAAAAAAGAACACAGGAGGACCAAAGATGAAGATGTCAGTTCCTGCTTTAGGTAACTGTGACTTCAGGAAGGTCATGGGATTTCTTTGAACCTGTTTCCTCTGCTGTCTGTGTATGTGTATATATGTATGTATTAACTATTAAATAAATAAATACCACCTCAAAAGCCTCTTCCTTGCTCTAAAATGCCATGCAACACTGGTAAAGTCACATAATATCTCTCTATGGCAGTCTCCCACTAATTATAAAATGAGGATAATGATACCCACTTTGTTTTCCTTACTTTAGACTAGAAAGAGAAATTGAGAGAACAGAAAAACATTCTGAAAAGTAGAACAGATAAGTCCAGGAGTAAGAGTACACAGGACTGCTGAAACACTGTTTCCAAACTGAAATTTTAAGAAAATCAAAAGGCGTCTTGTTTTAAACTAAACAGTAAATTTTTAATATAAATATGCAACAAAAACTCAATAGAAACTACTAGAATCCCCCACTATAACCAAGGGTGCACAGCCTCAAAGCAAACTGTATGATACAGTCAACACTATCTCAGAAGCTCTAGGAGTCAGAATACACACACATTTATCTCACATTAAAAAATCACTATCCTTTATTCCTCCCAGGATAGCCTCTACCTCTAATGCAACAGGGCAGAAGACAGTTTCAAGGTCAAATGTACCATACTCAGGGACAGCCATTTTTGTTTTTGCCTAAAATAAAGCAACCCAATCCAAAATAGACTGTTTCTTGGCTGTCAGGCATGCTAAACACATGAGTTTTACAGCTTTTAGCATGGAAAATTTCTAAAAATGAGTGAGCTTCCTGTAGACATCTTTTTTTTAACATGGTTTAGTCAAAAGTAGTCAGGAAGCAACAATCTGACAGCAGCACAGTGATTCCACACAAATCTAGCTCATGTCACCGGAAACAAACTTTACTACCTAATAAATATCTGCACATAGACTTTTTAAACACTAAAATTAACTGACCAAATACAAAATGTAATATGGGGAAAAAAACACAATAAAATAAGGTAACAATTATCTTTCTACTAATCTAGAACATATTTTGTCCTACATTTACTAGAAGATTTTTTTTAAACAATCTTATTTTCTATATGTATTTATTTTTTATTTCATCTCTATAAAAGCTACTTTTCCCTATTTATCTTTTGAACCCTAGATTTTAAGCAGTAATTACAGTAAATATGAAACAAATTTCCAGATTGATATAATATGTAAAAGTAAAATGCCCATGACCTTCAGAAGGAGAAGAACCTGGTTTTAAAGGGAACCTCTACTATCAATTAGCTATGTTACTACTAGCAAGTATCTCAATTTCTTTGGGCCTCATTCCCTTATGTGTAAAATGAAATCAATTCTACCCTCCTACAAAGGACTTAGCATATGTAAAAGAATCTAAAGAAAATGTTTAACACAGAATCTTAATCTAGCTTCATTCTATTAGTCTAAGCATTTTTATGTTTCCATCACATAATGTATTCAGATATTATTATACCAGTACTTTCCATGAGTCAAAGGATGTCATATTTACTGATGTAACTCTTTTTCCCACACAATCATAGACACGGTATACATCTAGAAAATATTTTTGCATGCATAAATGAATGGAATAATTTCATATCCATGAGCATGTAATTTAGAGGCCATTTTTTCCTAAATACCTTGCTAAGATCCTGGGTCTTTAGAAGTACTGACATTTCCAAGGCCAGTAATAAACAGAAGCAACAAAGTGTCAAGTTTTGTGCCATCCACAAAGGAAAACCCAAAATAAAGCAAAATGACAAAACTGGAAAGGAACTGGAAAAGCACCTGCAAACTGTGATGAATGTAAGTCCCAAGGACTCTTGGCAGCTTCCTAAACAACTGCTTGCACCTTATGAAGGTCCAAATCACTTCAACACTTTACCTCAACAAGCATGACCTCAACCTTCCAAATAAGGCTAATAGCCTCTTTTTTTACTTTTTCTTTTTTTTTTTAAATATATGGTCTTGCTCTGTTGCCCAGGCTGGAGTCCAGCAACCCAAACATAGCTCACCGCAGCCTCAAACTCCTGGGCTCAAGAGATCCTCCTGCCTTAGCCTCCCAAGTAGCTGGGACTACAGGCACATGCCACCATGCCCAGCTGATTTTATTTTTTTTGTAGGGATGGTGTCTTGATATGTTGCCCAGGCTGGTCTCAAACTCCTGAGCTCAAGCGATCCTTCCACCTCAGCCTCCCAAAGTGCTGAGATTACAGGCATGAGCCACCACACCTGGCCAGACTCTTTTTTACATATATAATTTGCTTAGAAAGACCACAGAACAGGGAACCACTAATACATTTATTATATATTTTTCATGACCTAACCCAAAGAAAAGACTGCCAAACGTAGGAACAAGAAACAGCTTCAGAAAAAGCTAAAGTGGCACGTGGACAAGAAAGCAAATTTAATTCCTATAACATTTTTCAAATGTTCTGTAAGGTTTAATGCTTAACTCATACCTGAGGGATAATCTTCTTTTTCTTATTATTTGCTGCATTGGGTCCAGAAAACAGCTTCTCCAGGGCAGCTAAAGCTGCACTTGCCTTTGCCACTTTCTTATTCGGACCTGCACCTCTGAATTTCTGTCCATCTACTTCTACCTAAAATCAAGAACAATACTTTGTAATTATCCTATGCAATTCCTCTATGTAGTTTTAATTTAAATGTATCCTAACATAGAAAACATGAAAAAAATCTAACAGTGCCACAGAACTGACTCAGTCTAAAACTTTTTTACATATAAGTTCAGGATATCCTATGTCTTTGTGAGGAAAAATAAGGCTGGCTCATATCAAGGCACACACCTCCATTACAAAGCGCTTGTCATGGCTTCCCCCAGTCTCCGAGATAAGTTCATACTTGAGACCTCTTCTTTTTTCATTGAGCTCCATTACAGGATTTTTGCCACTTGCTGTGAGGATAGGGCCCTGAGTTCTTACCTATAAGAGAAAGGGAAACTGGAGGTTCAATCAAGTAGGATTTTAGGATATTAAATTTCTTATTAATATAATTATGCTAAAAGAGGGGCTCAAAAATTCTACTTTAAAGCATTTAGGGGTGAGGATGAGTCACCTCCGTATACAAATGGCACAATATTATTAAAGGTGTGAAAACTCTACAAGCAGTAAATACTGCAGTCATCTGGACAGACTGCCTTCAAAGCAGGGCTGTCCGAACAGACCAGTATTCAAGACTGTAGCCTCACCACTACAGGGACTCAAGGGTCTACTCTGTAGTATTCATGATCTACAAATAATACTCCAAATTACTAACAAAGAGAACAGAACAACTGGGATTCACATGATGCCTAAGGGTTCACCATTTGTCATCTTTAGGGTTAGGAAGAAAGAAGCCTCAATTTGGGATATGAGGGAAATGATCCCATACATCTCTCAGTCTCTCTAAACAGATTTAAGGGCACTTAAGGTAAAAACAGTAAGCTATCGGTTATGGATTCTAAAACCTAAAAGTAACAATAAAGACAGTCATTCCCTTCCCTGAAGGAGCCAGACAGTAGTCGGAGGGACAGACATAATCACTACAAAACAATGTATGCTAGGGAACTAATGTATGCCACGGAAACATAGAAGGGATCACTTTCTAGGGCAACCAGGATAGTTTTCCTGGAAGTGACATGTGAATCTGACCTTAACATGTAAGTACCAAACCGTCATCAGGTGATTCAAAAAAGGGCATTCTGAACAGAAGAAACAATAATAGCAATGCAAAGGCCCAAGAGAGGGAAAGAATGTTTGAGAATGGCAAGAAAAGAATGTGAGGAGAGGAAGCTGGTATATTAGAACTTGATCAGAAAAACCACTGATGTGGCCCAATCACATAGGAATTCATGTGCCAAGCAAATAAGCTTTAGGCCTTCTCATGGACAATGGTAAGCCACTGAAAGAGTTAAACCTGGAAAATGACATGATTAGACTTGTGTTGTAGAAAAATTACTCCAACAGTGGTGGAAAGAACTGACTTGAGGAAGCTGTAAGACGAGAAGTAGGAAAGAGAAATAATTCATGTAAGAATGTGAAGGCTCAAATGAAGAGAGAGGCTAACACCAAAAACAAACAAACCCTCCCCCACAAAAATACTACAATTACAGTTTTAAGAAAGGAAAAACCAAAGATTGAGCACTTCTTGAGGTCAGAGATCATGTTGATAATTCCACCACAGTAGTTACTCAAGAAATGCTGAATAAACAGAAAGAACGCCCAAAAGTATCATTATTATGTATACAAACTTAATGGACATCAACTTTTTTTTTTTGAGATAGTCTCACTCCATTGCCCTGAGTAGAGTGCCATGGCATCATCATAGCTCATAGTAACCTCAAACTCCTGGGCTCAAGCAATCCTCCTGCCTCAGCTTCCTGAGTAGCTGGGCCTACAAGGCAAACACCATGACACCCAGTTAATTTTTCTATTTTTAGTAGAGATGGGGTCTTGCTCTTACTGAGGCTGGTCTCAAACTCCTGATCTCAAGCAATCCTCCAGCCCCAGCCTCCCAGAGTGCTAGGATTACAGGAGTGTGCCATTGTGCTCGGCCCAAGATTCTCTTAATAAAATACCCTAAAGCTGATATGATGTGGTTGATACTGCAGAAGTCAAACAATGGGCAATTCTTAAAGGAAAGTTTAATAAACATTCCTGGGTATTTTGCCATAAACATCCCTTTTCTTGATAAGTTTTTATAATCTACATTTTTAAAATTTCAAGGCAAATCTCCAGTCACCATATTTAAAAGACAATACGTAATTTTAAACTAGGTCTATAGTAATCACTTTTTTCCAAACCTGAGATCACTTTTATAAAAGTGAATTAACACATAAAAATATTTTTATTTTAATGTTACTACTATTTTAAATGAAGAATAAGGGCTTTCTTCTTCCCCCTTCCATTACTACAATACACAGAAACAAAATATAGTAACTATTAAAACCTTCACATGCTCAATGTGGCTGATATTAGTACAGTCCACACAGCTCTCTCCCTTCTTAATTCCTCTTGTCCTTAACAGTCTGGACCTAATAATTAATTAGCCTTTTTTTCTTATGGTGTATGTATTAACATTTGCCAGCAAAACAAGATCTTGCCCTGTGACTACCACCTGTAACTGACCAGTCCTCTTAACAGCCAGGTGCCATGCCTTTTGTCCTCCACAGCTGCAGTCTCCAACCTGTGGGGCCATGGACCGCTACTGGTCCGTGGTCTATCAGGAACAAGGCCCCACAATAGGAGGTGAGTGGTGGGCCAGCAAGCGACCCTTATCTGTATTTACAGCCGTCCTCCCCACCCCCGTTGCTCGCATCACGACATAAACTCCACCTCCCGTCAGGTCAGCAGCAGCATTAGATTCTTACAGTGGGTGTGAACCCTACTGTAAACCGCTCACGCAAGGGATCTAGGTTGTGCGCTCCTTATGAGAATCTAATGCCTGGTGATCTGAGGTGGAGCTGAGGTGGTGATGCTAGTGCTGGTGAGCGGCTGCAAATACAGATCGTCATTAGCAGAGAGGTTTGATTGCACAATAAATGTAATGCACTTGAATCATCCTGATGATTTCCCCAGTCTGTGGAAAAACTGTCTTCCATGAAACCGGTCCCTTGTGTCAAAAAAGCTGGGGACTGCTGCTCCACAACATCACATGAGGAGTCAAGTGTGGCTTTCTCAGGCTTCAGTCCCCATTACTTCTCTTCATACTAACCCACTTGGCACTTCTCAAACATTTACTTTCACAACTCCATGTTATTATATCTCTTCTTTGTCCAGCCCAGAATGCTTTCTTTCCACCTGTTTCCCACATGGCAAAACTCATAATCTAAAATCTTGCTAACCTTTAATTCCTTTGATTTTACATGTCTGTGTGAGTGTGTATACAAGTCCCACAACCACTTCTTCAAGATTTCACATTATCATATTTATTTTGCAACTGTAGTGCTTATCACATTTCATTATCATTCATTACTAACATGTCTTTTTACCCTTCTAACCTGGTAGCAACTTCAGGCTCTAGACACAATTTCTGGCACTAAGCAGGCATTAAAAGGGGTCTACGAACTGAAAAAACTAGTCTATTAGTCCTTAATAAACACCTATTCTTAAAAATGACAAACTAAAACCTTTTTCTATTTTCTGTTTTGGGACAGGGTCTCATTCTGTTGCCCAGGCTGGAGTGCAATGGCGTTGTCATGGCTCATTGTAACCTCAAATTCCTGGGCTCCAAGAGATCCCCTTGCCTCAGCCTCCCAAGTACCTGGGACTACAGGTGCATGCCATCACGCCTGGCTAATTTTTTTATTTTTTGTAGAGATGGTGTCTCACTATATTGCTCAGGCTGGTTCTGAATTCCTGGCCTCAGCCTCCCAAGGTACTAGGATTCTAAGCATGAGCCACCACGCCCAGCCGACAAAGTAAAACCCTTTTTTAATGTAAGCTCTTCTGTTTCTTAGCCAATTTTCTTTACTCAAAATGCAGTAAACAGGCTTCCGTTAATTCCCCAATGTGTTGTATATACTCAGTACTTGGATTTTGTTCCATTCTGTCATCTGTGGTGATAAGCTCACAGTCTGAGGTACACACTGGGTCAGGCTATGCCTTCCGTCAGGGCTGGACCAACTAAATGATGATTCAATGCTCCCTACAGCTTCGCACAAACTTCAAATAATCCCAAATTTCCTCCATTAGATCTTTTAAGTTTTTAGGTTTTTGCCCTTCAGTTATTGTTGATACTCTTGATACATTATAGCTGTGAAATAATGGAAGCAGCTTCCACAGCCAGTAATAGGGAAATGCTACAATAGTTAAATTAGGACATATTCATGTGTTGGGCAGTATACAGTTATGTTTATAGATGTTTTTCGAATCAAGTGAAAAAAATATCAAGATGTAAAACTGCATGAAAATATGACTATATCCATAAAAATATTCATTAAAAAAAGCTGGATAAAAATAAACCAAAACATTAATATCTGCCTCTGGAATCTACAAGTTTGTATATGCTTTTGATTTTCTTATTTACACTTTTCCACATCTCTCACATTTCCTACAATGCATATATATGACTGTTTTCTAAGAAAAAAATATATATAGGTATACCTCTAAGGTACTGGAGGTTTCAGTTGTAGAATTTCCAGTATTATTGCTTGAGTTTGAAGACACTGTTTCATTTTTGCTTTCATTATCTGATTTCTCATCGGAACTCATACATTCAATATCTGCATCAAAGCCTGTTGGGTATCCCATTGCTTGCAATACCTGTACAAATTACATTAAGATGCAATTTTATTCAGATATCAGAGACCAGAGATTAGATTAAATATTAAGCATAAAAATTTCAAATTCATAACATTTGGATCCATAAAACTCCTTGCAGGAAGAGTAAGATGGTGCTATATCAGTTACATAAGGTATACCTACCAGGGTAGCAATATGGAAAAATGGGGGAAACCTCCTTAGAGTAATTAGGTTTAAATAAGGGATAAAAGAAATACAACTTTGAGGCTGCTCCTAGTTCATTTAATTTGGAGATGGGAGGTAGAGAAAATAAACAACATAGCCAGGTTCAACCAATTAGATGAGAGGAAAACTCAAAAAGCACACTGTAAAAAGTAAACTAGATTAGAAAGAAAAAAAACCTGAGGATCTAATCCTGTATTTCTCCTCTGGCCCTTAATTTTTCAATCTATAAAACAGAAAGACTGGATTAGTTGACTTCTAAATTCTATAACTCAATCCATTAGGAGAAATTGGCCCAGAAAAGGAATCAAGAAATATTTTTACCTTTAAACCAATTTGCCTATCAATTACACACATCTAAAGCTTTCTACTTACTGTGCTTTCAATGTAAACCATAATAAAGACTTAAATGGTTCGTTCAGTCTCTGGGTTTATTCCCTATACTAAGTGAGCTAGGAGTAATTTTAGTTTTGTATTTCCATCCCTTCCTCTCGAGGCCTGATAATTTTAGGGCTACCTCCAATGTTCAAACTTCTTATATTTCCATTTGATGCCAAGGATTTCTCATACTTTTTTCAAATAAGGCTTTCAGAACATGTATGTGTGTGTGCACAAGCATGCTCACATGTACACGCACACATACATGCCTTTTATTACCTCCTTCCAAGTTATACTGTTTTTTAGATGTTTACAAAAGGATATGTCTGCTAGCATTTTTATAAGCCTCTTTGAAAGTAGGCTGATCTTGCTTTGTCAGTTACTAAAGGTTTATATCAGAGGATGATCCTACATCTTTTAGGTTCCTGAAGATTCCTGCATTTGTTTCAGCTTTTAGCTATTTTAAGTTGCTAGAGTGTAAAAGCAAAATCATATTTCCTTAGAATACCAATTATACTTAGTAGGTGTCTCAAAAAACTGTTACAGTAGCCATACAAATGAGAAGCCAGCCTGTATAGACAATGACATCTTGTATAAAGGACTTTGCCAATATAAATAAAGTGTTACTCTAAACAAAAAAATGGGCCTACATAGAACTCTGTACCAAGAGAACTTGAAATTAATTCACTGAATTCATATGGAGAACTTGGCATTCATTGTAAATAAATTTCTTGTATTTACTTGGGAGTAAAGCCAAGAACCCTTTTTTAACATCTTAAGTTCTAAAAGTATTCAGGTAGTACATTACACTAAGGACATAAACATCATTTGGTTATATCCTCATCAATATTTTATAAAGAAAACACCTCTCTGCTGTCTGAGTCCTACAAACATGCTCTCCCTAAGAAATCTCCTCTCAGAGAACAGCCATCACTCTAGAATTAACACTAGCTTATGTAGGCTGCAAGTCAAAAGCCAAGCATCACAAATATATTTGTTCATTCCAATAAAAACTAAACATATTCAGTTTTTCCCAACTTAATATAGACAATTAAAATAGTCTAATGTAAGTTAACACCATTTCTCTCTACTCTTTTCTCACATCAGACTCATTTATTTACTTATTACAGCAATACATTTCAATACATTTATAGTTTATATAACTGATGGATTATATCTCAAAGGATCCAGTGTCCATTTGCAATATAGTATAATTAAACAAAAAATTTCAAATTAAATCGTTTTTCTATGAACACAAATTCTAACAGCATATACTAGCATACGCTACAGAACAAAAGTCAAAAAAGTAAAGGGTTCTCAGACCTTTGGAATCAACAAAGACTCTCTTCTTGACCAAACTCTAGACCGGATACCCAGAGCCACTTTTTCAACTAACTAGACCCCATCCTTGGGCCTTGTCCTTAAGAACCCAGTTGTAGCAAGAATCCTGCTAAATTTCTTTAGCCAGAATCTTCCACCCTCAATATCTAGTCATCCTTGTTATCTGATCAAATTTTCTCATTCCTCTTATGCCCCAGGTAATGTCTGACTACCATGGCCTGCCTTCAGCAAGAATGCCTAGGTCCGCTTAAGCTAGAAATCCTTCATCCCTGATATCTCCTCTTAGTAATTTCTCATCCACTGACCGTCCCTGTTCCTTGGCTATAAATCTCCACTTGTCCACTTTGAATTCAGAATTGAACCCAGTTCTACACTGACGTCTCTTTTACCCAACTGCAATAGTTCCTAAGTAAAATCTGTTTTACTACTTCAACAACTATCCAGCTTTGATTTTCTTTGACAGAACCAAAGTTTATTTGGAATCAATTACTAAAGCCCAAAGATCAGTATACCAAAGAAAAGTGAGTTTCAAGTGCCTGGCAAATAAATTTAAACCTAAAAAACACTTCAAGTGAACTGAAAAATCACAAGATAATTGATGGAAATAAGATGGCTGGGAAATCAGGGCTGAGATTGAGAAAGGTTGAGATTAAGCAAGATGATACCCTCAAAGACTGGGGGCCAAGAGTGAAAAGAAAACACATGGCACTCTACACCATGACTCTCTACTCAAAAGAAAGTAACATTCATGGCTTCTATATGATAGAAATCTGATTTCATCAGATTTCTTGGGAATCTGATGGCTCCAAGAACGTCTCCAAAGAGGCTTCATTTCTTATCCCTGTCTAGCTGTTCTTTTCGTACAATAACTAAAGTTCTTTTCATGGAATATGGCTAATTATGTCCCTAAAGGTGTCCTTGGTGAATGGCTGCCAGGATAAAGAAGTAGAAGAGGAAAGGGAAGACTGACCACTAATTTCCATTACTTTATATTGCTTGCTGCTGGGCAGCCAGGCCAGGATCACAAGGAAGGAAATAATTTCTTCTTATTTTGTTTTGATTTGATTCTCTGGTGTGATTTGTCTTAACAGGTACAAAAACCCCCTACCAATTTATTGAGTAAGGACTGCAAGGATTTTTATCTAGTGGGACCTACTTTCATAAACACATGTTAGATGTAAAATTTTCTCTCAAACTCACTTATAAACAGAATCTACAACATGTATAATCTTTATGGATGGCAATTTGGCAATATACGTCTGGCATATAATAAGAATACCAGTACATTTGTTAATGATTTAATGCATCATTCAAATGTGCTTACCTTTTGACCTAATAATTCCACCTTTAGAATGTATCTTCAGGGATAATCACACAAGTTAAAAAATATGCAAAGCAATAAAACAGAGGCATCTAAATGTAAAACTATTACATTATGATAGCTTGATAATAATATTAGGCTATCACTAAAAATGAGAGTAGTCTTTGTGCTAACTATAAAAAATTCATAATATATTTTTAGATTAAGAAAGCATGATCCTATTTTAAGTATATATACTTTTATACACATTACATAGGCCAGCCCACCATTCCTTACCCAAATCCTTGGCACCAGGTTGTTTTGAGAATTCATAATTTTTCATTTTTGAAAGCAAATATAATACATATACCACATATTTTCCAAATCCCCAGTGGGTTCTCAGGTGCTACACCCCATGTTTGTGCAAAGAAACATATAAAATATTCACACTAAACGGAATAACAGAGACTAAAAATAGCCCATTAATTCAGGTCAGGTTTTGCCACCCAGTGAATCTGCATCAAACTTAGGGAAATTTTTTTTCATTTTTAGTACTTTTTGGAATTTGGAATTGCAAGCTAAAAGAAAAAAAAAAAAAAAGGCTTGAAATATATATACCAAAATGTTTCTGGTTATTATTTCCAGTTGTTAGAATCAGGGATTTCTTCCCCCTCATTTTCTAAACTGTTTATAACATATAACAAACATACATTATAACATTTATAATAAGAAAAAGAAGTCAAGGCCAGGCATGGTGGCTTATGCATGTAATCCAGCACTCTGGGAGGCTGAAGTGGGAGGATTGTTGAGGCCACAGGTTTGAGACCAGCATGGGCAACAAAGCAAGATCCTATCTCCACAAAAAATTAAAAAATTAGCCAGGCATGACAGCATGCATCTGTAGTCTTCATTATCTGGGAGGCTGAGGTAGGAGGATCACCTGAGCCCAGGAGTTTGAGGCTGCAGTGAGCTTTGATTTTGTCACTGTACTCCATCCTGGGTGACAGAGTGAGAAAGGGAGAGAGGGAGGGAAAAAGGGAGGAAAGAAAGAAAAGAAAGAAAGGCAAGCAGAGGGGAAGGAAGGGAAAGGAAAGGAAGGGAGAGAGGAGAGGGAAGGGAAGGAGGGGAGGGAAGGAAGGAGGGAAGGGAAGGAAGGAAAGGAGGGAGGCAGGAAGGGGAGGGAAGGGAAGAAAGGGCAGGGAAGGGAAAGGAGACAGGGGAGGGAAGGGAGGCAGGAAGGCAGGCCACAAGTTAACTTTTAGAAAATTAGACATATAATAAAAATTCTGTAAGGACCTGAAGTAGAAAACCACCTTAACACAGAAAGCAAATTCTGGAATACAGCTACCCCAGTCCTAAAACTGAGGCAGTGGAGTCCCAGAAAGACTGCAGGCCACTTCACACTAATTAGCAAGTAACAGGCCTTCATACCATATAGCTGATTAGAAACTTTAAGCCAAATAAAGTACCTAAGCAAATTTTCAAACCTTCAGAACTGGCTTACTCTGAACTTCATTTATTCTACCTGGGAGGATCAAAAGTCTAGTTTATCCCATTTTCAACAAGGGCAAATCTCAACTCTTCACAAATTTCAGATTCACTAGTTAACTACACATTCTACCCAACCTGCCATTCAAGGCAAATAAAGATATGAAGACCATATACCTCCACACAAGTCACAAGAAGGTGTTAACACTTTCCATAGATCCAATGGTGTTCAGATTATAACTGATATCTACATTCCAGATATCTGTCAAGGAGTTTAATCCCAAGTTTACAGCCCCTCCATGTTTACCAAAAGCTCAGTTGAACAAAAAAATAACATTCAGAATTAAAGACAAAAGCATATCCAAAGTTCCGTTACATTATAAAAATATATCATTGTATCAAATGAGAACAGATAGCATCCAAATCTTGTCACGTTGTGAAATTCGCCACACTACTTACTCTCCCAAATTTTATTGAATTGCAATTTGCCATGAGATCACTGGATTATATTAAAGGTTATTATAAGAAACAACCCACAAAAACGTAACACTGCATCACAGATGCCTTTAAAGGATATCACTGATATTCCTTTTTGTGAAGATCTACCACAGGAGAAATGCCCACCTGATCTTTATTCGAAAACTGTGACTCTCATAATCAACTGCTCTTATGTCATAGATAGTAAAGTACATATTTCACAAGCTTTTTGTGTGAGTTGCTACAGCACTTAGCTCTAAATTTGTGACTCCTTCTCCGTGTACACTGTTATTAAAGTATATTTTTAGCCTTACTCCTGGATTTACTTTTCCGTCATTCTTTGTTTTCTTTTTCTACCTCATTTAAACTCATATTCTTTAATCATACTTTAGACAGCCCTTTGGTTAAGTAAGGCAGAATACAAATAATACAGTGTTTGATATTTTTTACAGCTTGGTCACTATATTTCTGTATGCACTGTAATCACTATCTGGTGTTTATAACTCCTTTTATATGGATAATCTCTTTCCTCATCCTAACCACACTAGAATGTAAGCTCCATAAGTCAGGGACTTTGTTTCATTCACTGTTATATCCCCAGTATCTAGGATGGTGTTTGTATCTATATTAACAATCCTTGCAAAATGGAATGACCATGAAAACAGAACAGTTATATCATACCAATCTGTTACATAACAGAATTTTTCTTAAGTGAAAACTGACCTGCAGTCTACATGATCTTTGATGTTTTGGCATTAATCTGCCAGAAGTCAAGTGTACTTATAAAGAGATTTCCATTATTTGGAAATTTTCTACAAACCTAAATGAATGATCAGTCCAATCCTGGACATTATTCCCTATGAAAATATTCTAAAATAAAGAAGCAGCACCATGTACAAAGATACTGATCAAATTTATTTATGATAGAAAAAATCTAGAAACAGCAAAATATCTAATAGGAAATATTTAAACAAATAATAGTATACATCCATATCAAGTTAATCATAAAGCCCTTAAAATTTATGAAGATTTTAATAACAAGGACTAAAACAAGTGAGATATTAATGAAAAAAATCAGAGAATAAAATTACACATACACTGTGAGCCCAACTTAAAAAAATAAACAAACAGAAAATGATGGAAATAAACCAAAATACTGTATGTATTAATGGTCTTTGCCTCAGAAATATTCAATTGACATATTTTTTTTTCTGTTTTTCTAAATTTTATAAAATAAATACATTTGACACAAAAAAAGAGTAATTTTGGTAACCAGAGGTGATAAAACTCCATATATATTATCATTAAAATATTGAAAAATTGTTAATTTACTACAGGATAATAAGCACATTATTTGGAACATAAATTAACAAAGCACTGCTAAGTGAAATAAATACTGTACCTTCACTGCTACATGAAGTTTTGCTGTTTTCTTGGATGGTCCTGAGGCTTCATATGTTGTGCCATCCACATCTACAGACATTGTGAAGACTGGAGCATGGACAGGGCCAGACTGAGATAAGAGCTTATATTGAAGCCCAGGCCTGATCTGATTTAGCCTCATGAGTGCATTCATAAGGTCTATTGCTTTACTATCCAGGACTGGTAAAGAAAGAGGAATGAGATCAGAAATTAAACAGAAAGCCATTTTGCTTTAATCTATGCATTTGTAGATTCCTAGTAACCACTATAAATTCACCAGGTTTCTTAAAAATGAGAATTTGAGAATTTCAAAACACACAAATCAACTTCACATCCTAAGTAATTTGGAAAATTACTTATTATATGCTATTAATAACATCACTGTAAAAATAGCATGCATTACTGTATCTATACATTAATTCTCATTTGTCAATAATAATGTATCATAAGCAATGAAGCTTGGAAATACAAAAAAAGTAATTCAATTATCAGCTTCTCAGCTAGGATCTATTCTTATAACTCTAATTGAAATCAATCAAATTCTTCATTTTTTGTTTTCATATCTGAGGCTATAAATACTTTCTAATTCACATCTATAAGAATAGAGATTTTGCACACTTTTCCTTAAGTTTCGTTTCATCTTCTTATTGGGGTCTTTATCATCCCCTAATCCATCTTCAAATGGCCTCTTTAGAGCTGAAGACCCAGCACCTAAAAACAATTGAGAGATTCTTTATCAGTCAAAATAATGATCTTACTTACTCTACCACATATCTAATATGTTCAGGTAGGAAAATCTTAGGAATCACAACAAAGACCACATAACTTTTCACTGATCAATTAAATTACCATATTTATAATCCACAAAAGCAAAATTATAAAAAGCAAATCTTCTTGAAATAATTTAATATTATCACTTTTTATATATACTTATTTCCCATTTATTCATATACAGACACAAATATCTATGCATATGCTATGGTCTGAATATTTGTGTCTTCCCAAAATTCATATGTTGAAACTTTTTTTTCGAGACAGTCTCACTCTGTTGCTCGGCTAGAGTACAGTGGCATCATCACAGCTCACTGCAATCTCCAACTCCTGGGCTCAAGTGATCCTCCTGCCTCAGCCTCCTGAGTAGCTAGGACTATAGGCGTGTGCCACAATGCCCAGCTAATTTTTTTTATCTTTAGTAGAGATGGGGTCTTGCTCTTGCTCAGGCTGGTCTCAAACTCCTGAGCTCAAGCGATCCTCCCACCTCAGTCTCCCAGAGTGCTAGTGTTACAAACTTATGTTGAAACTTAATCCCAGTGCAGTGGTATTAAGAAATGGAGCATCTGGGAGGTGATTAGGTCATGTGGGTGGAGCCCTTATAAATTAGTGCCCTTATAAATGAGGGTTAAGAGAATTGGTTTGTCTCTTCTGCCATGTAAGGAAACAGAGCAGGTTCCATCTAAGAGGAATGAGCCCTCATCAGACACCAAATCTGCTGAAACCTTGATTTTGGACTTCCCAGCTTCCAGAACTATGAGCAATAAATTTCTGTTGCTTATTACACCCAGTCTAAGGTATTTTGTTATAGTAACCCTAACAGGCTAAGGTAGCATATATTCAGAGCTTCTATATGCATGAACAGGAAAAGCCTAGAAAGCTATATAGCATAATATTAAAAGTAGTTACCTTTGGTAGTATTTTTACTTACATTACCTCAAACGTTTATAAAATTTAACATTTATACTTGTACAAACTTTAAAAGTTCACATGTTAAATCTTATGCTTTTGGAAATCTGATTATCGAGCTATAAAATATTCTTCTGCCTCTTCAAATCCTATTCAAGATCTTATTTACAATTCACCTCCTCCACAAACCCTTTCTCTCATATTAACCTTCTGAAAGAGTTTCTATGGTATTAGAAATATAAAGTCCGTAGTTTTAAATTATTGCTCATTTCAGATATTCTCATGTGTCCTTAGTGTTCTTTGAAAATCAAAGATATTTTATCCTTGACTTGTATCTTAGAAACTACCTTAAGACAAGACTTAGAAACAACATAATGGGTATGGAGCAAAAACTAACTGAACTGATATTAATCAATTTCTTGGATAAAGTAGCCAGTTAATAACATTGTCAAGTGAAAGGCAGGAGCTTTGCTGTCCAAGTTAAAAAATAGAGAGAAGCTCATCAATTTGTCCAAGTACTTATAAGAACACTCTGTGTCTTCGACTTAAAAGTTGGTTGGTAGGTTCTTCCTAAGGAAAGTTATGCTCAAGATACTCATGCTACCAGATTCCCAGATACTTCTAGTGTAAGCTTTTAGTAAGAATGATGAGACTAACTATGTATCTTCTGATCAAGATTTATTGTCCCTGGGGGTAAACACTGACTTCAGCATTTACTTGGGTCAATATTTACCACTCAGGTCAATCAATCTTTATGTTCTCTTCAACAGAAGGCAATATCTGCTTAGTATTGTATTTCATTTGCATTACATAAAACTACGAGTGTGCCAGTCTCCCAGAATACAGTCTTTAAGAGATGAAAGTTGAAAACAAACTATATCTATTCAACCACTCTTCCGCTCATTAAGTTACATAAAAAGCAGCTCCCTGATTGCCTTCAAATCAAACTGGCTTAAATACAACACAGGATCTATTCTTTATACCTATGGTCCCTAACCCCTGGGCTGCAGACCTGCAGTGGTCCACGGCCCGTTAGGAACCAGGCCACACAGGAGGTGAGGGTCAGGCCAGCAAGCAAAGCTACATCTGTATTTACAACCTCTCCCCACTGCTCACATTACCGCATAAGCTCCCTCTCCTGTCAGGTCAGCAGCGGCATTAGATTCTCATAGGAGTGCAGCCTACCGTAAATTGTGCATGCAAGGGATCTAGGTTACATGCTCCTTATGAGAATCTAATGCCTGATGATCTGAGGTGGAGCTGAGGCGGTGATACTAGCGCTGGGGAGGGCTACAAATACAGATTATCATTATCGGACAGGTTTGACTGCACAATAAATGTAATGCACCCCGAAACCATGCCCCTCCACCGGTCCACAGAAAAATTGTCTTCCATAAAACCACTCCCTGCTGCCAAAAAGGTTGGGGACCACTGCTCTAAATCCTCCAAGTACATAAGTATCACTCCATGGATTAAACTTCATTCTACCATTCTAGCTACTGGAAAAGGGCTGTAAAATCTGAGGCTAATAATAATAGTAATCTGCCAAAAAAAAACACAAAAAGCAATGTAAAGCAAGCAAGTACTTTTCAACCTTTATAATATCTAGTAATAAGAAGTAATCATAACTGAGGCAACAATTTTTCAAAATAATTATTTTAGTGCTTACCATAGGCCTGGCACTATTCTTAATACCCTACATGTATTAACTTATTTAATCTTCATAAACACCTAGAAGCCAGTACCTTAATCATCTCCATTATAAACTCATTCAACAACAAATATTAATTGAGCATTTACTATGTGCAGGACAATTTTAGGTGCTAAACATATAATCGGGAACAAAATCATCTCCTTGTACTCAAAGAGCTTATACATAATGATGGAGACTAATTACAACATGTCCTACCATAGTGAGTGCAATGGAGAACAGTAAGAGAGGCCTATGGAGGAGGAACTGTTGCTATTTTATAAGTGGTTCTCATCAGAAAGGTATCACTGATAAAGAGACCTTTTGATGAAGACCTGAGAAAGTAAAAGAGTGAACCATTCAGCCATATGGGGAAATGTTCCAGGCAGAGAAAACAGCAAATACAAAGATCTTAGGACAGGAACATCCTAAGAAACAATACGAAGGCCTGAGTGGTTGGAGTGGCATGAACAAGGAGTGGGTGGGAGCAGATGAGGAGACCAGGTATGTAAGGCAGTTCTCAACCCTAGCTGCCATTAATTGACAAACTATCAAGATTCCACTTCTAGTATGGGAGACTAAGTAAATTTTAAAAAAGGCTTCCTGATGGGAGCAATTAGAAAAGCTGGGTAAAATATAGAATAAATATCTGTTCCCAGACAATGAAGAATTATGGAATCAAGATTTGAGAGGTAAAGGAAACCCTGCATTGGAGGCCATATTTCTCCTAGAGGCATCTTCCAAAAGAGGTCACTAATAACTGAACAGAGGAATTCCAATAGGCTCCCAAGTCTCAGGGGTCCAAAACTCAAGTTCAAGTACCACCAAGAAGGGAAAGCCTATATACTAGAAACAAAATAAAATGGAAATGCTCTGAACCTCATAGAAGACTGAAGCCCATCTTCAAATCATCTTAATCCCTAACTGCATTAAAATGATCTATGATTACCAATTCCATTAGCCATCTCCCAGAAACAAATATAAATCGTTCCTGGAAGAAGGTATCATTACTCTAGGCTTTTTCATTTAACAACTCTAGTATTGATAATAGCAAGGCACATGAGAAGACAAGATATTGTGATCAAAAATCAAGAGAAAGAGCAGACAACAAAAACAGACCCAAAAAGAACCCAGATGACGGGGCTTTCAAAAACAAGCTTTATTATAAAGCATTTCTGGCAGAAAATCTGAAACTATGAAAGAGTCAAAATTCTATAAATAAAAAATACAATAAAATCAAAAAACCAGCAGATCTGCAAAGGAAAATGACACATCTACACTACAGAGGAATTGATAGAACTCTCTCAGTAATTAATAACAAGTACACAAAAAATATACAGTATAACAGTATAAGTATATAAAACCTGAACAACACAATGAACAAATGTGACCTGATGTGAAAAGAATATGATCACCAACTGCAGAAAATACACACTTTTTCAGAGGAAAAAAAAATTCATGTGTTGGTTCATAAAATAAGTCTCAACAAATATCAAAAAACGATAGAAATCATACAACGTGTGTTCCCAGATGACAGAAGAGTGAGAACTCAAAAACAAAAAAATTAACTAGAAAATCCTCATCTGTCTAGAAATTAAGCAATAACATCTAAATGTCCCATGGGTCAAAGAACTTGTAACAAAGGAAAATAAAAAAATAGTTTTAATAGTTTTAAATGATAATATTAATGTAAAAGAATGTAATATACATAGATCTGTGCTTAAAGGGAAATTTATCATCTTTATAGTATATATGATAAAACACAAGGCTAAAAAAATCAAGAAGGTATTCATCCATCTCATAAAGTTAAAAAAAAGAGCAGCAAATTAAACCCAAAGCAGTACGGAGGAAAAAACTAAAGAGCAGAAATTAATGACATATAACATAAATATACAACAGAAGATTATTATTATTTTTGTGTGTGTGTGACAGGGTCTCACCCTGCTGTCCAGACTAGAGTACAGTGGCACGATCAAAGCTCAACGTAGCCTCCAACTCCCAAGCTCAAGGGACCCTCCTGGCTCAGCCTCCAGAGTAGCTGGAACTACAGGCATGCATCACCATTCCTGGCTAATTATTTTTTTAATTTTTTGCAGAGATGGGGTCTCACTGTGTTGCCCACACTGGTCTCAAACTCTTGGGCTTAAGAGATCCACTCACTTTGGTCTCCCAAACTGCTGGGATTACAGGCATGAGCCACCATGCCCAATTCAAAAGTTGATTTTTTTAAAAAAGACTAACAAAAATGATAAACCCCCTAGGCAAGAGCAATTAGCAAACAAAATATGGTACAAAATGTATAAAAGAAGACATTACCGCAGACAATAAAAAAAGGATCTTACGAAATTACTTTATTCTAAAATATTTTTAAATTTAAGTGAAATGGAGAAATTCCTAGAAAAACACGACTTACCAAAACTGTCATAGGAAAATGGCAATCCTATGTCTATTCAGGAAACGAGATCCATAATCAAAAACTTTCCCACAAAGAAAACTACATGCCCAATAACTTCACTGATGAATTCTTCCAAACAATTAAGGAAAAAACAACATCAATTTTATACAAATTATTTACAAGAACAGAAAAAGGAACAGTACTCAACTCACTTGATGAAAGTAGCATAACCTTGAAACTAAAACTTAACAAAACATCACAACATAGGAAATTTATTGGCCAGTCTAACAAATAAAAACCTGTATTTCTGTGAATTGCTCAGAAAAACCTACATATGATTATTCGTAGTAGCTTCATTTGTAACAGTCCAAACTGGAAACAAACAAAATGTCCTACAATAGGTAAAAAGTTAAACAAACTCTGGCTCATCCACACACCATGGAATACTACTGAACAATAAAAAGGAACACACTATGGGCACATGCAGCAACTTGGATGGACCCCCAATGGCATTATGCTGAGTGTGGAGGGGGGAATCTCCAAAGGTCACATGTTGTATAATTTCATTTCTGTAAAATCCTTAACTGTATCTCGATTGCAGTAGTGTTTGCAGAAATCTACCCATGATAAAATGGTATAACGTTTATACACACATTGTATTACTGCCAATTTCCTGGTTTTGATATTATACTATAGTTACATCAAAGGCAGTCATCAGGAGAAACAGGGTGCAGGTTACACAGGACCTCTCCATACCATCTTTGAAACTACCTGTGAATCTGTAAGTATTTTAAGATAAAAATTAAGGGAGGAAAAAGAATTGCTTCTTTGTTGAGAACAGACTCAGAGACAAGGACAGAAGCAGAAAGGCCAGGTAGAAGGTGACTGCAACCAGGTAAGAGATGATGGCAGCTGAAGAAAGAATGTTAGCAGTGAAGAAGTTAAAGAAACAGCTGAATTTTACACATACTGTATAAGTAAACAGACAATATTTATTGATGGTTTGGATATAGGTAAATGAAAGAGAGGATGCAAGGCCAACTGGAAGGATTCTGGCCTGAGCACGTAGAGTTTCTAATAACTGGGATAGGGAAAATTACAGAAAGAAAAGAATAGAAGCAGAGTGAGAACAGGAGCTTGGATTTAGACACCTTAAGTTTGAGATGCCTATTAGACATCCATGTGGACATACTGAGGAGGTATTTTGATATTTGCGTCTGAGTTCAAGGGCTGGTAGTCTCGGATGGAAGTAAAAATTTGGACAATCTTCAGTATACAAAAGGTATTTCAAGACAACAAACTAAATGAGATACCCTGAAGAGTCAACATCAGTAAAGAGAAAAGGTCTGAGGGATGAACCCTGGGACACTTTAACAATTTAGCAGTCAGGAAGATGAGGAATAACAAACAAAGACAACTGAAGAGACAGCAGTAGGGAAGAACCAAGAGAAAGTGATGACCTGGAGGTCAAATGAAAAGTAGTATTTCATGACAGAAAAAGTGGCAATACCAAATGCTGTTGAGGATACAAGGCAACAGAAACTTTCCTGCACTGCTGGTAGGGCTGTAAATTGGTATACATAACAATTTATTAGGTCATTTACTGGCCTTCAGTAACTCCTAGACATGTACCTCAAGGGAAATGTATAAGAATACTCATGGCAATACCGTGAGTGGTCATGAAAAACTGAAGAACCTAAATGTCCTTCAAAAGTAGAAAGAGTAAGTGATAGTATATTCATAACAGATACTATATAACTATTGAAGTGAACAAGCCAGAGCTGTATGCAGCAACATGAATTAATTCCAAACAATGCTAGACAGAAAGAAGCTAGTCACAAAAGGTTAAGCTCAGTTCAATTCCATTTCTAGAAAGTTCCAGGCAAAATCAAATTATTTAGGAAAGCATACACAGGTTGAAAAGCTAAAAAGAAAATCTAGGAAATGATTATCAAAAAGTCAGTAGTTCATGAGGCAGGAGGGTCATGGGGATGGATAAATGAATGGCTTCTGAGGAGCTGACAAAGTTCTGTTTCTTAACCATGGTGGTGATTATATGGATTTTTTAAATAATTATTTTTTAAACTATATATTTTTTATACTAAACATGAAATAAAAACATGCTCATCTGTGTCAAATGTTACTGAAAAGTTGGCTAAGATGAGGACTGAAAACTGACCACAGAAGACAGTAACATGATGGTCATAAGAGATACCTGGAGAGAGTGGTGAGGAAGAAAGCCTGATTAGAACAAGTTCAAAGAGAACAGAAAATGAGGAAAAGGAAAAAGAAGAAACAGGTCACTCTTTCCAAAAGTAATGCTTATAAAGGGAGGCAAAGAAACAGCACTCTTTTGGGGGAGCTATAGGATCTAGGGAGAGTTTGCTTCAGTTGTGTCTTTCAGATGGGAGATGTTACATCAGGTTTTTATGCTGATGAAAATGATTCAGCAGACAGGGAAGAACTGATGCTGGTGAGAGAAGAGATAATTGCTGGAATAATGTCCACTGGTAGGCAAGAGGAAATGTGATGTAGTGCAGCGGTCCCCAATCTTGGGACCAGTTTCGGGGAAGAGTTTTTCCATGGACGGAGAGGGGTTGAAGGGATATAGCATTGCTGCCTCTGCTCCACCTCAGATTATCAGGTGTTGGATTATCACGTGGAGTGCACAACCTGGATCCCTCACATGTGCAGTTTGCTGTAAAGTTTGCACTCCTATGAGGGCCTATGAGGGTCTGATGCCACCATGATCTGACAGGGAATGGAGCCTGGGCAGTGGTGTGAGCGATGGGGAGCAGCTGTGGGTACAGTGGGGCTTAGCTCCCCCACCAGCCGCTGGCCTCCTGCTGGGCGGTTCTGTTCCCGGCAGGCCGTGGACCAGTGCCAGCCTGCAGCCTAGGGTTTGGGGACCGCAGATGTAGTGCATACGTAGAAAGGTTGGTCCTCACATAAGAGGCTGGATGTTTCTCCGTAGGCAATGGAAGGAAAAGCAAAGCATATAAGTAGTTGCAGTGAGGCTGGTAGACAGAGTGGTTAGGACATGCAGAAGTTATCTCCTATTACTATTTATCTGAGAAAATAGAAGCTAACAAGGTTATCAGATGAGAATAAGGTGGTAGACTAGGATATAAGAGAAGATGTAGAAGTAGTTATCTAGGAAAACCAGAGAAGTATTGAACTTAATAGGAGGATTGCCAGACAACACAAATCCCTGTTAGGTTAGTGTCATAGGCTTATAAGGGGAACAGTCAAGACAGCTGTATGTTTTTTCCCCAGCCATGTTCAGAAAGCTGGGACAGACACAGAGTAGATAGACAGATTTCAACCAGTTAGAATTTTGCCAGAAACAGAGAATGGAGGAAGTGAAGGCAGGGAGTGATCATAATGATGGACCACAGGCAAGGCAAAGACAGAACAGAGAATATCAGAAGAACGGGGGACTAAGGAAGGGCCAACACAATAAATGATAAGGTACAAGAATTGGAATGAGGGTACTAAACACAGTGATGACAAGAGGAGATTGGAAAATGGGATTCTTGAAAACTTGACTGTGGAAAGGGTATGGGTACAGTTATTAATTAAGACAAGATATAGGGTGTACTCATAAAATGAGTAAGGTAAGGTAGAAGATAAAATATTTATGGGGGAAGTAGTCAAGGAATTAAGACATCAGAGTTTTGGAAAAATTCATTTGAATGCATGCTGAAAACACCAAGAATTATAGGAATAAAGTTTAAGTGTGAATATCAGGAAGTTAAGTACTAACAGCATGAAAGCATGAGGGAGATCATGGTATAGTCAAGGCACAAAATGATAAAGTAACTTGCCCAGGTCATGCAGCTAGTAACTGATAGGTCTAGAACACTGGCAGTCTGGTTCTACTTTACACTATCAATTGAAAACTAGCAGTTCTCATACTTTCGAGAAAGATCTTAAAGTAAAAAAAAAAAAAAAAAAAAAAAAACCTAAGTGTATATGCTGTTATATGACTACCTGAAGGAAAAAATACAAAATTAAAAGAGTGACTATGAACTCAGTGTTTAAAATAAAATGTTGTTACTAGACATAAGAATTTATATATATTTGAAATTTTTTATTAAATTTAAATTTTCAATCATTCAATTCACAGGCAATGCTTAATGTCACATGGATATGTAAATTCCTTTCAATAATTGCTTCGCCACTGAGTGAACATGCTCTGGAAGAAAACAGCTTTCATGCCACAAATTTTGTTGAGCACTACTTTATAGTAATGAAAGGGTAGAATCCAGAGTATTCCTTCTCCTGAGAAGTTTACAGTGTGAGGCAGTGATTCTCAAACTTTACACTCTTAAAAACTTATTGAGGACCCAAAGAGCTTTGCTTTGTGGGTAATATCAGTATTTAGCATATTAGAAATTAAAACAAAATTTTTTAAACACAGGAATATACAAGAAAACAGTCCACTAGTCATCAAAGCAATGTCATCATCACATGTCATATGTAGCCTCTGGAAAATTGTTCACTCATAAAACAAAAAGTAGAAAGGGTAAGGCGTCGTTGCTCATGCCTGTAATCCTAGCATTCTGGCATTCTGCTACCTAAATAAATATATTGGGCAACTGTACTATTTTTGTCATATAAAAATCATAAGTAGAATAATTTCAATTGTTGGAGGTGGGCTGCATCCTAGGTAAAGAATATCTGGTGTTAAATATCCCACCTTCTAATATAACAGGAGAGGAAGGAGATGGGGGGGAAACAAAACGCTTTTTGTGGCATAGTAAGAAAAGTTAAGTGGATTCATGTTTCAGCATCCATTGTATCCTAAGCACTAAGGCATTAAAAAAAAAAAGATACCTAACAATAGCCAAGAAAGAGGGTAATTTCCCTACTGAGAGATAAGAACTAATTGCTCAAGGCCTAAAATTAGTAAGTAGTAGAGCTATGATTAGAACCCAGGTCATACTGACCCCAAAATCTACACTCTTTGTGCTGTAACTCTGAATTGAGACAGGCTAGTACAAATGAAAGATGGTCCTGAATTTTCCAATATGTTTTTCTCTTCCTCTATATTTTTGCTCTTTCTTTCTCAGTTACATAACATTTCTAAGCATGAGAAAGATCATCAAACTGATTAGTGGCAGTGATAACGTCTCCTCCTAGCTTATGATTTATCTCTTCTCCTCACACCAGGGGTTCTCACAGTATGATCTCTTAAGTCTTTGCAGTAATGGGATCTGGCCAACATAGCCAAATTGAGTTGGTCACTAATAAAAATAAATGACAGCAAACTGATGTCACTAATGGGGACAGATGAGAAGAAAGTCAGGAAGAAAAGCAATAAACTTTCTCATACATGACTTGGATAAACAATCACTGAGTTCCCTTAGCAATAAAAAGGGATGCATCCCATGACTATCTTCACCACTGCCAACCCCCAACCCTAGTAAGAAAACTTACACACTCACCTTCTTTATCAGAAACTGACCAGGAATACTTCTGAAAAGGCTTACTAGATGGAAGGGGGTCCATCTCCAGCACTTTATAAATCTGGCCAAAAGCTGACAGTCTGAGTGCATGCTGAAGAACAAAACATTACATTTAATCAAATTCAATAACTATTCATAAAACTCTTAGGACATCTAACTAAAAAGACATTCATTAAATGCTGATATTAAGACAGCAGAAGTCCCTAACAACATGCAATAAAAAAGTGCTAAAACAGAAAATAAGGTTCAGAAAATAAGGTTAAGATAATAAATCATGGTGATATGCTCAGTCTTCTACCTGTGCACTGTGGGTAATATCTTCTTTTTGCTGTACAGTCATATAGCTCAGAGCATCTGTTGGGTCTCGCTCACAAGGATCATGAAGACCAGGACCCCCTTTGGCAAAGGCAAAACACAAAACTATCATTTAGAACTGAGTTTAGAATTCAGTAAACTAACACAAAAGAGAGAGAACAAAAAGAAAAATAACTGAGGAACTAAGTTACAAGTCTGATCAATTAAGTGAAGTAAAAAGGACATTCTCATTTTCAATATGTTAACACTTGCATGTCCTTATTTTATACTAGAAGTCACTTGTATATCTAAGATCAAAATTGGGTCTTATTCTGAGAATTCAGAAATAGCATGATGAATCATCCCAAATCTTAAAGGGGATTACATATAGATAATAAGAACAAATTTAATTTTTTCAAATTTAAAACCAGACTACAAACAGAATGAACTTCATACATTTTAACCAAACATCTACAATTTGAAATTCAGAGTTCAAGGTAAAGCAAATTCGTGGCAGACACAATGTCTTATTAGCACACGTAAAATACAAATTGTAATTATGGAAAGAGTTTCATAGCACTTTTCCAACACTCAAACATTCTAGATGCTAAAATTCAAGCAAAATAATTACTATGCATCATTTTCCTGTGCAGATGACAGATTTAGCGTATATTTAGAAAAATAAAATAAAATGAGATTTTACTGATTCTTCTGCCTCCAGAGTTAAGAAACCCTTACCAGGAAGTAGTATTCCAGATGCCAAACACTCCATTACTCTTCTCAAGGCCTCCCCAGCGCCCAAAGGTCTATTACAAGTACCTATAGACTTTTCACATATAAGTTCTAGTGGCTAGAAAATATTAAATTGCAAATCAGTACATACACCAAAAGTTAAAAGAATTCCAGTTAAACACGAACTAACATTTCTACCTAACAAGGGTGGCCAAAAGGTGAAAAGACAATTTAAGATTTAGGGCCCACTTAACTTTTCCCCCATGATTACCAACTTCTACCCAGGCAAGAGTTTTTTGTTTTGTTTTTTGGTTTTTTCCTCTTTTCCTTTCCTGTCCAGCCTCAGAAAGACAAAGTTCTTAAATTGAGCATTTTTGACATAATATTTTCAAAGGACATTTTTGAAACAAAAACTTTATTTTCAGTTACCCAGAAAAGATCACTAAAGAAACTATACTCACTAATTCATTTAACAAAGACCTTACAAGCCTTCATATAAGTTAGTAATAGCTAATAACTAGACAATGTACAAATCTAGCCCACCTATCTCCCACTTAACTTAGAAAGCATTCAAACCACAAATAATATCTCAATATAAGAAAAAGACTTCATTTCAGACAGCCTGCCACAAGTATTTAATACTACAATCAGAATAAACGAAGGACCAAACCTTCATATTTAATAAACTAAAAATTCATACTATATCAAATAACTGATAGATTCATTTATAAAATGACCCTTCACAGCTTTATTTAAATTGTTTTATAAGGCTCTTAAATTGTAGTCTCAATTCAGTCAGGCATAATTATTTCCTGATTAAGTCAATTTTACAAAATATATTGTAAATTATGTCTATATCTGCATCAAGTATACTGTTTGCCTGACCTTAATTACTACCATGAATTTATCTCTAAGTTTCTCTACTCAAAGAGAAAGTTACAGAAGGTACAGGTTTCATATATTGGCCTCTCAGGTAATTTCCACTGTAATGGAAGGAGATACTGAAAGAGAAATGGGTCAGCCAAGGAGGCTTCTGTGGACAGCAGATGAACAGTTAAGTGATCAACCAAGTGCAGGAAGACACTTTTAAAAGATATAATAAAAACCTTTTGTTAGGGAAAAAAAACCCTAAGGTTCTGTAACATGAATATGGTAAGACCAAAGGGACAGATTATATGCATAAAGGAAGACTCTGGGGTAGCTCTTGCCTATAATCCTAGCACTTCGGGAGCTGAGGCAGGAGGATCGCTTGAGGCCAGAAGTTCAAGACCAGCCTGAGCAACATAGCAAGCCTGTCACTACAGTAAATTTAAAAAATTAGCCCTGGGTGGTGGTGCATGCCTGTAGTCCTAGCTACTCGGGAGGCTGAGCCCAGGAGTTTGAGGCTGCAGTGAGCTAAGATAGCACTACTACACTCTAGCCTACGGGCAACAGAGCAAGACCCTTTCTCAAAAAAAAAAAAAAAAAAAAAAAAAAAAAATCCATATAAAAACATGCTTAATTCTTTTTTCCAGGGCAAAAACAGATAATATATGCCTTACCAAACTCAGAAGATAGCCATTTTACAGTAACACTTCACTTCTATAGGATTTCCTGTGCTATAGCTTCTGAATTTGCTTTTAGCCATATTATAAGTACTTACCCATCCTTTTAATGGTGCCCATGTGGGGACTCTGTTGCACAAATCACGCAGAATGCGGAGGACAATTACACATGATTTTAATCCATTTGCCCTTGCCTAAAACAAACAAAATTATTCTAACATCCCTGTTGAAATTCATTCTTCATTTTAAGCACACTGATCACGGACAGGTTCTTTCAAGTGAATAGTAATTAGCAAGGCATTCAACAGTTGTCAATCAAAAAAAAATCAAGTTATCAAAGTAGAAAAATTGTGGTTTAGAAAGCCAGGTTTTTAAAATAAAAGGAGCATAATATTAAAATTGCTTTTGTAGCCCCATGGCAACCCCATTCCAGGTAACTACATATCTTAACTTTAGTTTTTCTCACCCACGTTTGTATATTATAAGCAACCATTTGAAATTCAGAATATTAAACCAAAGAAATTACATGATTATAAAACATCATTAAATATAGATGCTGTATTAGGAAATTTACCTAAATTAACTCATTTACCCAACAACAACCCTATGAGACAGAAAGCTCCCTCATTTTACATAGTACACAGAAAACAACAAATGGCAGGTGTTCCAAATGACACTTGTGCAAGGCTATAACAACAATTAAGATAACAACAAAGAGCCAACCTGAAACCATTTGGCATGTCGAAGAGACGCCAAGGCATTTAGGCATTTCTGCCTGTCCAATAAGTCCGGAGGATCTTTCATCGAAACATTTTCTAATGATAAAATGGGATAAAGAGAGACAGATACAATTTGACCAAGGAGTTCCTGTCAAATTACCAAATAATAAAAAAATTTAAAATAGCAGCATCTGAGTGAGCTCCCAGAAAGTGTTATGATTTGACTTTGTTACTTTTTTTAAAAACTATGTATACTATGACTATTTAAGTAAACAGTCATTAGAGCAGTTCTACGTACAAATACAATGAATTGTAATGAAATTCATTTAGTAAACAAATCAATGACCACTGCTGCTTACAAACTGGGATCTTACTAAGCACATTTAACATTACAGGGCACAAAATAAGTACACAACACTTTTTCCTTTGGCGGGATGCAAAGAGGGGAAATCTGAGACCAAGAGTAATAACACATTTTTTATAGAAGAAAGTTTGATCACTGATCAGCGTTTAAGGAAAATTAGAGCTCTCTTTTGTATTAATCAATTATATATATATATATATATACATATATATAAGCAATTTGAGAATACACCGAGTATGACAAATTTTTTTTTCATCTAAATAAGCCATTCAACAAGATAAGTGCTAATGTTAATAGAAACTTTACCCCATGAATGAGAAGTCAAGTGTCACCCTGGAGTTCTCTTTATTTTCTAAACCAAAACTATTAAAACTACAAATATAATATACATTGAAATATATTTCAAGTTTATATACTCTTGTTTTGTAAAGGTAGCAAAGAATACTATCTAATTATGGCTATTCAGCTTGCCTTAACATTTTAAAGTTGGATTAGATAGCCCAAAGTAGCAAAATTAAAAATTCAAACATGTGATTAATGACAAATATCCATATTTGAGAAGATGTCACATGATACTAAATCCAAGTTTATACAGCCAAATTTATCTCCTCTAAGCTGCTGGGATGTGAGTTTTTAAGTTTTTTGAAGACTTGGTACATTATTTAAATGCATACAACATGCAAATGTTTCTTGGGGAATAATATTTAGTCTTATCCAATTAAGTCAGATTTACCATTCTTTTTATTAAGAACTCTCTTAAATGTAAGTCCAGCAACACTTTTTTCCCAGTATTATCATGACAGTAATAGACTTGGTAACATGTTTGTGTGGGCCGACACAATATAAATATTTTTAAGTGGATGACAAGAGCACTGATATTTTTTGCTTTCTTCAGTTATCAGAGGACTCTATTATGGCAAATTCAATGTTTGCTCTAATTGATGAAATGTCATTAACTAAAACTGAATACATACTGTCCAAAAGAAAACAAAACTATTAAAGGATGAATTATGGTTCTCTTTACTGGCTATAGTACTATAAACGCTGAAGTGCTACATGCTTATTTTCTGACCAGGTGAGCTCTACAGCAGGTATTTGCATTGTTTCCCATTAATCTCTGCTAAAAAAATCGCAACACAGGGATTACCCCTTTTTATTCATAAAATGGGGAGGCTCAAAAAGGACTATTAACCTGGACTTATTTATAAGCATAAACAAATATACTATGGGTATTCACTAGCTCCTGGACTTGCCCAATTTTGTCTTTACAGTGATGCAAAATATACAGCTAACCTGTGTTAATGTCAAAATGTTTAACTGTGGTCAATATAAGCATCTGTGCTATGGTCATGTACCAGATAAAACAAACTATTGTAAATGAATTAGAATCTCTTAAAAGTTAGACATGAAAAAGATTGACTGACTGCTAAGTAACATAATCAAAATAAAAGGTATGGCTGATGCTATTTGTAAGACTTCAATTTTTAAATTAACAGTAAGGCAAGCTAAGTTTTATTCTATCATCTTACTAAGTAAGAATGTCAGGAAGAGAGAGACAATGGAAGAGGGAAGTGAGGCAGAGGAAGCTTGGATAGAAAAAGACACGGCAAGCCAAAATTCTTTTTGTACTTTCTAATACTTTCTTCCAGGGGTCAGAGCTTGCAAATAACATCTTACTATGATTGTGACACAGACATTTTTAATGGGGAACAATGACAAAAATAATTTGATAAACTCTTTCATACCAAAGGCAGATTATAACTACAAACTCTTACAATGAAAAAAAAAAATCAAGACATCAATTTGCTTGCTACACAGTCAACATTTGAAGACAATAGACTCTACTAAAAAGAGATGAAAGGGACAGGCACTGAACAGAAGACTTGCACGGGATTCTCTTTTATATCACCATCAGAATGGCCATGTTACTTCATGCTCTAGCAGAAAGTCAAAAGATCCAAAATGTTTCAATATTCACAAGGTAGGAATATTGAACTTGTCTCATTTTATCTTCTTCGAAGTTTTCTATATTAAAACAACAAATTCATATGGTAGTACAACACTACTTATAAGCCCAGCTTATTTCCTTAACATAATTGATAATATACAGTTTTATATATTTTCATTCATTAAAAAAATAACTTCATTTACTGTGGCAATGACAGAACTGCTGCTGGGAAAACATTGCTACTTCTGGTAGCAGAAACTCAAATTTAATATTTCTAAAGTTTAATGTAGGTGGTTCAATTTCATGGAGAAGCAAAACTTTTCTGATTTTTAAAAAAGAGGCATTTTGGAGGTCTTTTTTTTTTTTTTTTTTTGAAGACTGGTCTCGCTCTGTAGGCCAGGCTACAGTGCCATGGCATCAACATAGCTCACTGCAACCTCCAACTCCTGGGCTCGAGCTTCAAGCAATCCTCCTGCCTCAGCCACCCCACCCAACCCCAGTAGCTGGGACTACAGGCGTGCAGAACCACACCTGACTAATCTTTCTATTTTTTGTAGAGAAGGGGTCTCACTCTCACTCAGGCTGGTCTTGCACTCCTGGCCTCAAAGAAATCCTTCTACCTCGGCATCCCAGAGAGCTAGGAATACTGGTGAGCCACCAAACCCAGCCTTCTTGGAGTTCTTAATTACAAACAACCGAACTGTGAGCCATTTCATTTTCTCCTAGAGTGATCAGTGAAACAGATAAAAGCATGGAGGCAGGGGTAGGGGATAAGGGTGATGAAAATGGCAAAAGCAAAGAAAAATAGCTTTTTTCAATTTTATTACTCAGTAACCTGGCATCAGGGCATGAAGATACATACAGCATTCTAAACAATGGAAGCATTGGAAAGAAGTCTATTATGATTAACCATGTTTATTTGGTTAGAGGTTAGATCAGCGACCACATCACACCATACGGCACAAAACGTTGGTCAGTTTCTCTCAATACCTTACATGCAAGCTCCTGTTAATAAAAATACTAGCTTGGAGATGGGGCCAACAAAAAGCCAAAACATGACTGTGTTAAATAGGAGTTACATGTCTGGAACCTGGGCTCTTCAAGGGTAAAATAATTACGCTCAGTATCAAGAGAGTCTCCTTGATAATCTAGACATGAAGATGAGCCACCGAGTTCATTCTGACAGAACTTTTTAGTTAGCCTGAGAATATCCTGGCACCCCCTTCTCTCTCAATTCCTTGAAGCTTTTTGGAGAGAAGATATTATGCCCCAAGCTACTGTCCACGCAAAACATCAGGACACAATAATATGGACAGGTAAATACAGCAAAAAGGTAGAATAGAGAGAGCACTGTCCTCCTAATTTATGTTAGTAATGTCACTCAGGATGACTTTTCTTCAGTGGCAGATGGCCACTAGAAAGATAATGGCTAAAAGTTTTCTCTGAAGAGTATAGATCTAGCAGCTGGGAAAGACAGGAAAATAAAGCCTGCATTATCATTATAATCCCAGTTGTGATCTCTGGACTGTAAGAATCTACTGCCTTGACCCTAGCAAGACACATGCTATTGAACTTCTGCCAAGAAGAGTCACAAGTTCACACTGGCACCAATGTGAAAAGGGACTTTGGGCAACTTCTCTGTGAAGCCCTGAAAATCTACCCCAGTACTAAGGAGAGAGATTTGTCTTAATCTAAGCCACAAGAATCTCTGTAGTTTCCCTAGCCACCTGGTTTCAAATTACAAATACAATAAACAATTTGTCACCCCCTCAACAGCAAATATACTTCTAATTTAAAATCACAAGCACCAAAAGAAGCTGAGACTCTATGAGATGCTCAAAATGACTAGATCAGCTAAACCACTCATGCACTAATCCCAGACAATAACAGGAGAGTGGACTGCATATTGGACTTAGAAAACCTGGGTAAAATGTGAGACTTTCCTAGACAATATGCTGACTATGTAAATTCATTTAACAGATTTATTGGGGGGGGTTGATTGTCTACTATGTATTAGGTATCATTCTAGGCGCTAAGGATAAAAGATAGGGAAAAAGATACCTGCTCTCAATGAATCATAAGCTATAAAATACACTAGCTTTTTATTATTAGCATTGTATAAATACAGTATACTGATTCCAATACTACAGTGGGTATTTAAGAGTTTAACTGTGTTTAGGTTCAGTTCTTCAGACCTATCATGCACACATTATTTTCACTGTTAACTGAAGGCAGTTTGAGTAGGTGGGTTTGTGTGATTCTTTAATAAGCTGAGTGACTACTATTTGCTGAGCAACTACTTTATGCTAGTTATTGCACAAGTCACATTACATAAATTCTCTCATTTAACCTCAAAACAACTTTTTGATGTATTTTTTATCCACACTTTAAAATGAAGAAATTATTCAACGTCACACAGCAATAGTAACTAACAGAGTTAAGAATCAAACACAAGGCTACTGCACACCAAGGTCTGTTCTTTTTCTCCTATACCTTCATTAGCAAGAAACATGTAGCAATGGGAAAATGGTTATTCTCCAGGGCCTTTAAGTAAAAGATTAGAATATAGAAGGAAGACTAACAGCATAGGAGGAAACTTACATGTGAAATAGTAAACAATATCAAAGAGATTCACTATGTACTCTGGCAATTTAAAAGCTAAATGGTGATTTGAAATGAGTTAAATCCACTTCTGCACAGACAACCCTGAGAAGATATGTTTGATGCTCTAACTTGCCCCAGTCCTCTGGTTCTGTCTACTCTCAACTATGCTTTTTTCTCTTTTTTTAGATTTTACTCAAATATATGGAAAGTAAGAAAGGGAAGAGAAATATATGAGATGTGTATGTATCGTGAATAGTTTGTTTGGAGGGGGTGAAGGGAAGTTGAGATTGTATAGGAAAATGTCTCTAAGAGAAAAGTTGTAACAGATTTTTTTTTAACTTTGAGAAAGAAAATGAATAGCAATTTAAAAAATGGAATATCTTTCAGTCCCAGAAATCCCTGGAACCTGAATGAATCTTGTACTTCCACCCCATTTAGTGGAAAAGAATTGTATCAAGAATTGGATGAGGAGGTGTATTAGTGTGAGAAAACAGAGTTGTATAGCCCAGGTCTCAAATGCTCAAGTATACTAAATCCTCCAAGATGTCCAGGAATACACAAACTGCTAGCAAAAAACAAAAATCTGTCTTTAACAAAGCTCAGGTTAGACAAAATGAGCATATTATAAAAGATAATCAAGTGAGTCAACAAGGCTGGGATGTTAAGGACAGCAGCAAAGCAAATCTTTCTGCCATTCAAAAGGAGAGAAAGTAAGATGTGTAAAACATTAGATCCAAGCCGATTCCTTCACCTTATCTGATCCCACATATCAGCTGACGAGATTCAGCTCATAGAAGTCTTTGGATCCTTTAGTAACTCAAACACCTTGAACAGAGACTATGACTCTCTTACTTTATCACAAATTCCATTCTATAATAGTGTTCCAACAGGGTATAATACACTAAGAATCTGTTTTCAGCTTCTCCAAACAGAAATTAAAGTTATAAAGGCAACAGACTAAGCTTAAAAGTATCTCTGAAAGCTATGACAAAATCCCATATAAGATAAAAATCACAGGAAAGAAGAATCCTTATGTTCCCTTAATACTTTCAAAGAAACAATGGAAGGGATGCCGACAGGTACAAGCAAACATAATCAACCTAGTCCTGGGCAATACACTTCAGTCTTTTTCTCATCTCCCTGAACTCAAATAATTCTTAATAATATCTATAATTACAATTTTACTTAGAAATGGTTGCTTTTATACTAGAGGGTCAAGTAGAACACAGCTTACCAGAATTAACATTTATCTTGACACTTCAGAAATCATTTTATAGTTCTACAGTTAATGGTGAACTGTAAAGCTGTTAAAAAAATTAAGTCATTTAAGATCGGTTCTTCAGAGGTGCTATAGATACTACACACAGCAAAAAATTTTGAAATGTACAGGTATAAACCCAATTATAGATTGGATGCACTTTGATTTTAAAATATGACTCATAAATGTGTCTGGCTTATATCTATTGGGTATGATATAGCTTTAGTTACCCCGAAAAAAAAATTTTTTAAAGGAGTCTATCACTTTCACTTTAAGTAATCCTATGAGTCATGTCTGGCAAAAATCAACATTCTAATTTCACTGGTAAATGTACCTTTTTCTCTACCCTTATCACCAGCTTGAAATAAACTAAGAAACTGACCAGTATTTCTTACTGCACTGGGTAAGGAGAGTATTTCCAGGTAGGAGAGTAAGCAATGGGACCTGTTGAAAGTCTAGTGATAAAAATAACAGGGAGTCCCCAACGGCCCCGATAGGCCACACAGCCTCTAAATTGTCATGACAGAGTAGCCAGTTGGTCAAAGGTTTGACACAGGAGAAATATCACACAGCAAGTTTCTAGGGACATGACTGAACAGCAAAAACAAGCTAATTTGACAGGATAAAAACGTCAGAAAAAGAAGCCCACCACAGCTCCATCATTACTTCTCAAAACTACTGACAATTGAATAGATTTCTCACTCTACTTTTATGGGGATGACACTGCCATATGACAATTCTTTTTAACTTCAGAAGAAAGTTAGTTTAAAGCATGATGCTCAGATAAATCACATTCAAAATGTTAACAGGGGTCACAAACCTCCTAAAAAAAGATTATTCGCTGAAGAAAAAAAAAATCCCCCAATTTACAGCCCTTACACTACAAATCCACACATAGGCAACTAAGTAAAGCATAAAACTTATAAGAATATATATTTATCAGAAGTCAAGAACAATATGCAAGTGAGTAATTTTGAAATAAGTGAGTAAATTTGAAAAAAATTCTGTTGGACCACATTCAATCCTAAAATCTGACCATTAAGCCAAAATACACAAAGTTGGCTGATACCAATAATTTAATGCAAACGGAACACTAAATTGGTATAAAAATTAAAGCAAAGCCCATCATGATAAGCACAGGTTTTTGAATTAAAATATCTTATATTTTGAATTTATACATTTTTATAAAATATACTGATTATATAGAAACAAAGCTATTTAAAATACTATGGGTGGCATAAAGCAAATAAAGACTGTTGTTTCCTAAATCCATAAAGCACAGTTAACATAGCATTTAAGAGAGCTTTTACATGAACAAAACACATACATATACACACACACACACGTGTACCTCCATCCTTCTTCTCCAATTCGTCTCTAATTAGAGGGGAAGTAAGTATCACCTTCAAAGTTAGCGTGGGCTCTTTTGTATTCCGAATTATAATAGATGCCTCATTTACACACTGTTCCACTTGATATTTCTCTTCTGTGAGTTTCTGAAAGTGACCAAGATTTCAAAAATACTCAGTTAGATTGAAATCTCAAAAAAAAAAAAAATGCTTGAACTAAGTTCTCAAATGTTAACTACTACTATTACTGTGCTGAAAGGGCAAACAAAGTCTGTAACCAGTTCTTTAGTTTGGGGATAACACATCTCTCTCCTCCCAACTTACAGGCAACTCCTCATTCTCCATCCTTTAAAAAGCAACCACAACGTCAGCCAACCATACAATTATGAAACAATATTTAAAACCATTCTTTCTAATATTTGAAAGTAAAATGCCAAGAGCATCATTTTGTGATAAATGGAATTTATTGTTCTTGAAATTATTACAGAGAACTATCACAGAATAATAAATAGCTGGAATGCTCTCTAAAACAATAGCTTTTTTGATAGAATAGCCTAAAACAGGAACTCCTACTTGCCAAAGACTCGTGAATATAAGCTTATGTAGATTTATAAAGAGAACTGAGTAAGCATGAATGAAAAAGGGTCTCTGCAGTCACTCACCAGCCAAAAAAAAAAGTATAAACAAGTAACTTCTTTCCTTCTCTGACATGACAACAGGTCTCAGAGATCTTTTCAATGAGACTTATTATGGGATGAGTCATCTGACATACACAGGGAAACCTACATTGCTTCTTTTAACATACAATTATAAACATACAATTTAGGGACCTTCCACAAAGTAAGTACCCAATTAGAATCATACACTGTTATAGTTAATATATTTTTATACATTAAATGTATGATTTAATACGTTACAGAGTCTTTTTTCTTGATGGTGAAATTTACTACCTATTAACCGACATAAAATAGCCAGGCTACTGTATCAGGAGACACTACTGTGTCTCTGCTCATCAGTGTGTAATAAAAGAACTCAAAAGTCATTTACATAAAAATAGCATTTTACCATTAAACAATCCCAAAAGGTAGGAAAGAGAAAATTCATTATCCTCTTTTAAATAGAGGAAGCCAAGGAAGGAAAGGGCCACACAGTAGATGCAAGAACCAGAACCAGAATATACAGAAACAGCAGAAAACGGATCATGTTCATTTTGCCACTAAAAGAGCATTAAAGACATGTATCAGAAAATAAATCAAACCAAATGTTTTAATTATGCATGCAGATTACCATAAGAAACATGCAAAGTAATAAAGATATGATATGTGATTTGGAATTGACTAATTTTAAGTGATTTTTGATTTGAGCTATCCTCATCCTCCTTTGCTCAAAGAAGTTCTAAAATCACCCTAGAAAAGAATATGGAGAAAACAGGTGTGGTACAACCTCAATTAATTAAGGTACTTAGATAATAAAGTTTTGCTATGGTAAGTGCTCAGGAAAAAAAATTTTAATCTATAAGAAAATAAGATCATATCAGAGACTGGTTTTACATACAAACACTAAGAAAATGGGAGAGAAGGGATATAAATCTGGAAGTTATGCTTAAAATAATTTCCTGAAATATTAAGAGTAATAATGCATGTGTGCATATATGTGGGCATGTGTGTACATATATATACTTTAACCTAAAATTGGTATACAATTATCATCTCCATTTTACAGAGAAATGTACCTTTACCCAAACATAGATTCACTATTGGAGAACTCTATTGGCTGTGTTAAACTGAAATACATTTCTGATAATTTCCACCATTGGTCTTAAGTGTTCACATCTCTTACCTTCTCCAAGTCCGTGTTTCAAAGACCTAAAGATATTTATATCTTTTTTAGTCTTTTCTTCTCTACCCTAAAAAGCCTCAGTCTCCTCAAATTTGAGATGTTTCATACAACCTGCACTCTCTCCTGGAACCCTCCTTTGAATACTTGCTAGGCCAGACAAGAACATTTTAAAACTGTGGTGCCCAGAAATAAAGACCCTCACTCAAAAGGCCGGGCGCGGTGGCTCACGCCTGTAATCCTAGCACTCTGGGAGACCGAGGCGGGCGGATTGCTCAAGGTCAGGAGTTCAAAACCAGCCTGAGCAAGAGCGAGACCCCGTCTCTACTAATAATAGAAAAGAAATTAATTGGCCAACTAAATATATATAGAAAAAAAATTAGCCGGGCATGGTGGCACATGCCTGTAGTCCCAGCTACTCAGGAGGCTGAGGCAGAAGAATTGCTTGAGCCCAGGAGTCAGAGGTTGCTGTGAGCTAGGCTAATGCCACGGCACTCTACAGCCCGGGCAACAGAGTAAGACTCTGTCTCAAAAAAAAAGAAAAAAGAAAAAAAAGACCCTCACTCAAGAGAAGAATAATGTAAAGCCCACACAGTTTTGATCTGCACAGAGAAAGCTCTTTTAATACCAACTGAAGTTTGGTTCAAGCTTCCATATCTTCAAAATTGGAAAGACATGCTAGATTTTCAGAATGAGAACTAATTTATTATAGCACTGGTTCTTAACCCTTTTCCACCCTGACACATCTGAGGATGAGGAATATGACCACTCTCATAAGAAACATGACTCACTAAAGGAACACAAAGGGGTGAGATGGTTGAAAAAGCCTGTAATATGTCTGACCCTTTGATTATGACTTTATTATAGATTCAAGAGTAACGTTCACTATACTAAAAGCAAAAATACAGATTAAATTTTCAAATACAAAAAAATAATAAAGAGGAATTCTATTAATATTCTAATAAGCAAAAAGTATAGTTAGCCAGAAATCCTGTTACTAAGCTTTTTATTTCATAAAGTTTTATTATATTCCACATTGCTTACCACTCTACTTCCCCAAATGATCACAAAGGGATTGTAAAAAAAAAAAAAAAGAAATTTAACCCTAAGAACAGAAAACATTTTTCGGCCAAAATTGAAAGTGGAAAAGGCAAATATGTTCTGTCACTTAGAAAACCATATTTTAAAATTTATAATAAAATCGTGCCCAAAAAATTAATATAGAAGAATGTATCAACAAATTTGAATATAGAAGAATGTGTCAACAAATTTGTTGACACAAATTCGAGTGTCAACAACAATAGATTAAAAAAAACAGAGAGATGGTTTAAAGGTCAGTTGGTAGATATGAAAGAAAATTGTCCAGCAACAAAGCTAATAAAACAAATTTAGAATTCATATTTCTTTAAAAAAAAAAGACTACCTTTAGAAGATATACAAATAAAAAGGAGCATTTAACAACTCACAAATTTTGAACTGTGAACTGACATCTATTTCTGTGACATGGACGTGAAGACAAACTGATATGAAATTATCCAAAAAGCTGTAATCTAATTAGACCACAGATAACACATATCTGAAATTGAAAGATGATAACAGATTCCCTATCAGTGATGCAACTGGCCCTTAGCATAGACTGACAGGGCAAGTCCTAGAGTGACCAGAGCCCCAGACTGGTTGTCTTCAAGCCCAGAAGCCTTCAGTCTTCAGCAGCATCCTACTGGGAGCATGCCAACATTAAATTTTTCTAAATGCATAGCAATGTGAAAAAGGTTTGGAAACAAGGAATTAATAGTGACTTTCCATTAACAGAATGAATGGATGACAAATTAACTGAGTCTTCAATTTTAAAAGTTATCATTTATGAAAATCTCTAGCTGTTTGGGCTCTTTGATCTTTCAATTCTTTTCTGCATTTTATCAACCCTTCCAAGAGTTTTATAATGCTGAGAAATCTAGTCTGGAAAAAAATGAAGACTCTCAGCAAGATACACCTGAAAAGTTTAAGACTATCTTAATGGCCACATTAATTTGATAAATATATCCTAAGTACTGATCACCATAAGTTTCCTTAAAATGTGACTGATTAGTCACTGACCCAGAGCAGCAGTATTCCTTTTGTCTGTGCCTACCCTTACTATTACCAATTCTTGTTAACAAATTCAAGGTCACCAGTTATTTTCACCTTTTCACAAATTCACCTAGAGGTTCAGTCAAACTGTACTCACCTGAATCTGAATAGGAAGGTTATCTTTGACTGTATTTAACAGGGTCTCTGTGGGTTTGTCTTTGCACATTAAAACCAGCTCCAAGTCCATATCATCTTTAATCAGCAAGCCTTTTGCAACCAGGCCAATCCTCATTACACCACACAATGTCCGACCACCTTGATCCCTAAAAATAAAAGTCTGCATGATTACTTTTACAACATATTTCCCAAACTATAACTTAATCATCGCCTGGCTTCCTGGATAACCATATTAATTGATAAGGGAGTATTATAAATCTAGATATCCAAAATTCTACAGAATTAAGTCTCCAATTTAAGGCTCAGAAAGTATCTATCATCCCCCAAAGATTCAATAGGGAGGGGATTTCAGACTACAGATCTTTAAATTTTGTATTGCATCTATACTGCTGAAGAAAACCAAAATATATTGTATCCCCTTTAACATTATTTCAAATTATCCTTTTTTCTGCTGTTATTTTTTTAGCAGTAATTTAAAAATTTGTGAGAAACACGAACACCATGGTATACTGAGAAAGAGCATCAGGGTAAAAATCTAAATGACCTGGATTCTCCTAATAGCGGTGCCTGCTGGCTCAGTATTCAAAATGGTAAAATGGCCATCGGCTAGATGAGCTAAGGTCATCTAGTTTTATCATTCTAGGAATCCACAAAAGCTTATGGGGAAAGCAGAAAAACGTGACTAAAGTAATGAGCTGAGGAAGGAAAGATCAGACCAAAGACAAACTGCCAGCATATATATCCCAAATCCAGGAGTAGCTAAAAGAGCAAACACTCAAAGAACATCAAATTGTGAATGGCGCATGGGAAAAATGTTCATCTACCCTTGATTTTAATTCTGAAAATTTTTTATTGGTTCATCTCCTTTAATCACAAGTAGAAATATTAACTAAGTTTAGCAGTCATTCAACAAGTAAGCAAGTGTTTGAGTATGGAAAACATACCAAAGGACATACAGTCTCTCCTGCAGCTTACACTATAGTTAAGCAACAAAAGCAGTAACAGTTTATGTACCCTACATAAAAGAGGAAGAGAAAGTAACATCTAAGAACAAACTGTGTGCCACATATTCTCATTTAAAAACCTAACAAGCCTCCACTTGGAAGACAAGAAGTATGAACCTCAGAAAAGTTAACTGTTCAAGTTCACAAAGAAAGTAAAACCTAGATTCAAACCCAAGTTGGTTTGACCACAACACTCAGGTTCTTTACATTATATGGTTGCTTCCCAAGTTTAGAAAAGGCAGTGGTCCAAATTAGAGATAAGGCAACCTGAAAATATGACTTCAGCAGAGTCTTGTTTTAGCTAGATGGAAAAGGTCATTCTAGCTGGAAGCAAAGAATCAGCAGAGTTGGGCAATGATCAGCAATGTTGAGAATCAAGGATACAAAAAGAGAAACAAACTGTGGCAGTGGAAACTAAACAGCAAGTTATAAATAATCCAGCCACAGGTTCAGTGCCTGGCACACCTCAGGGATTCAATAAACATTAATCAAAAACTATAAAGATGGTATATGTCCATGTAGGCAATTGTCTGATATTAAGAATAAAGGCAGTCATCTCTGATTCTCTCTTCCTCTGTATCCCTGTCCCCTCATCCTCTCAAATCTAGGACACAGTAATCGTTTATATTAATAAATTCCTCCTTCATAATCACCCTTAAACCACTGCCTTCAAACCAGTTTCTTTAGGCTCTTATTATCTCTCAAGTAGATGACCTCAATAACCTCCTCTTCATTGGCCTTATTGACCAAACACTGTTATCTCCAACACACTGTATACAGTATACTACAACTGGAATAATCTCCCAAAGGCACTGCCTAGATGGCACTCCACCTACTATTTTCCTTGGTGTCCCACTGAACACTTAGACACTTACCATACTGAGAGGCAATTTAGAAGGTGGCATGACTTTCTGGTTCAAATACTGGCTTTACCACTTACTATGTGACATTGCACAAATTACAAATTACTTGACTTCCTTGAACCTGCTTCCTCATTTCTAAAATAGGAATATCATCTTTCTCAGAGTGGTATTAAGAGTATAATTTAAGTAATGAACTTTGCTCAGAGCACAATAGATATTAATAGCACTATAAACAACAGCTATTATTCCTTAAACCGACCCTATACCATCTCACACCTAGATCTTTGCTGAGATTTACTTTTTCTTCCACTTTGACAGCCTGCCAAAATCCTATCCACCCATCCTCTGAGCCTATTCCAAATGCTACCTCCTTCATAAAGCTTTTTCTAATTCCCAGAACCAGTATATTATCTCTCTCTGCTCTGTACTTACACATTTTATTCATAGGAAATTGAAGCACAGATGCTAAGAAAACTCGATCTGGAGTTAGACAGACATGAATATGAATCCTGGCTCCACCACGCATACTCAGTGACCTTAAGCAAGTGAAAGTTCATTAATGACTCTGAATCACTCTTTTTTTCATAGGTAAATTTGGAGCAGAGGAAATTTCATAAGTAAAATGGGGGTGGGAAAAGGGGAAAAATAATAATAGGGATTAGTAGGTTTGTTGGAAGATAATGTGAAAAATAATCTGGTATAGTAGCTGGCACTCAATAAATGGTAGCCATTATTAGCTCAATTATTAAATTCTAAATCATAATTGCTCAAGTTCACAGAGAAAGTAAAGCCTAGATTCAAACCCAAATTGGTCTGACCACAACAATTAGGTTCTTTACACCAGATGGTTGCTTCCTAAGTTCAGAAAAGTCATTGGTCCAAATTACAAATGTCAAGCAAGGCAACCTGAAAATTTGACTTCAGCAGAATCTTGATTTAGGCTAGACTCTTAACACCCCACATTTAGAAAACAGCATGATTGATCAGAGAAACTAAGTCCTAATTCAAACAGTCCTGAATTTGAATAATAAATTTTGAATACAGCAGTTATTACAAAGCAAGGACCCAATGTATTTTAATTTACTATATGTGAATTACTTAAAATTAAAAACAAAGTCCTAACATTCCTAATAATACAAATTGTAAGAGCTTATATAGTGTATTTGACTCTTGAGTCAGTTTGTAAAAAGTTAAGAGAACAAAGGTAAAAGCTGCCTTACAGTGCCTGGCAATAGAAAATGCTTAACAAATACAAGGTAGCCCTCACCCATTCTTTGTGCCTTTTAGAACAACATATGTCTATTACCAGAACACAATTCTGTTCTTGGAAAACATGTCTGCCTCTGTTTTATACAAGATAAGAATCATTCTATACTCCTTGAGTTCCACTACATGGGAAGGATCACAGGCAAGTGCTCAACCAGGGACTATTCCACATAATGGAAAGACTTTACATAGACAATCAACAGCATCCACACATAGAGCTATATTTAAAAATCCAAATGAAAGTGTAGAGCATACTATCCTTTAAAAAACCTTTAAAACACAGTGATCTCATCCAGTTAATCAAGTCTATAGGAATATACAAATACTTTCCAAAACTATGCCAGACTTGAGAAGAAACATCACGAGAAAATGTATTAAAAATGGGTAAAAAAGGCCGGGCGCGGTGGCTCATGCCTATAATCCTAGCACTCTGGGAGGCCGAGGCAGGCAGATCACTCAAGGTCAGGAGTTTGAAACCAGCCTGAGCAAGAGTGAGACCCCATCTCCACTAAAAATAGAAAGAAATTAATTGGCCAACTAAAATATATAGAAAATATTAGCCGGGCATGGTGGCACATGCCTGTAGTCCCAGCTACTTCGGAGGCTGAGGCAGAAGGACTGCTTGAGCCCAGGAGTTTGAGGTTGCTGTGAGCTAGGCTGACGCCACAGCACTCACTCTAGCCCGGGCAACAGAGTGAGACACTGTTTCAAAAAAAAAAAAAAATAGCAAGCCTTATGGTATATATATATCTCATATATACATATGTGTGTATATGTGTATATATATATCATAGCTCCATCTTTCAAAGTTATACATTTATTCCAACCATAGTGACAAATGCTCAAAACAATAACTCTAAGCTTAGCATTTTTTATGCTAAAAAGGTTCTTGATCTGACTCAAGTTACCATTTCAGCTTCATCTCACTAATCTCTGCTATTGTCACAGTACTTAGAATACACTACTATAATTGTAGAGTCTGGCTCCATTTAGACCTTCATTCATTTGACAAATATACAATGAGCATTTACAACATGCAAGACATCGTGCTAAATTCCTGGAACCAACAAGGCAGATATAGTTTAAAAAAAAAAAAAAAAACTTTTAAAATACATTCCCTACACTCTTTTTTCTATATTAGGATTTTTAAATGCCTGACAAAAATGGCATCTTATGATCTCCCCAGAGATCAAAAACACTGTTATTTATTTCAAAATCTAGGAAGCTGAACCAACACAGGAAAAAGATCATATATCATAACCTTCAAACATAAAGATTTTAAAGGACTTGATATACTCTCAAAAGGAATCCTAAACAGTTCTGTCTTCTTTTTCTGGCTCTAATCATTATTCCTTTCTTACTTTCCTTTTGCATTTAACTCAGAAATATTCCACATAGCATTTACTTCTTTGGTTGTAGACATTAACTGAGAAGACCCAAAAAAATATCATATCACAAACTCAATCCAGCAGGACCCTCAAGCTTTGCCTTGCACTCTAGTACAGCAACACAGAGGCCAGTCCACACTCACTTGGAATAGCTTTCTCCGGCCTCATCTTTCTTCCCTTCTGTCTCACCCTCTGTTTTCGTGCCTTTATTTGTTTCATCCAACCAATCTGAGACATGTTTAAGAGCGCATTCAACAGTGGACACCATATTCTGAACAGCTTCAAGTTCTTCTGGAGATGGATAGATTGTTGAATGTTTCACCATAACATGGCGATCATCATTGGCAAAAGATCGAATAGATCTCTGTCAGAAGGAAAAAGAAAACAGTTACTTCAACAAAAGAAACAACACCTGAAAAGGATGACATACAAATGTATTTTAAGGCAACTCATGGCATTAATTGTCAAACCATTGTGAAATCGTTAATACTGAGACAATAAAAAATTGTTCAGGAATGGGAAGTCAAATCCCATTCTATTGAACTTCACTCCAGAAAATTAAAGCTTTCATTCATGTTTTGGTAAGGTTCACCTAGGTCACACTCGGAGTTATGTATTATATATCTTTTAGCTGAACCTATGCATTCTGAATACCACTTCAAAAAAGGTTATCATACCACACAACATCTGCAATAAACTTCCTAGCTTTTAACAGTCTCTAGATGCTGACTCATGATACCCAGCCACTCCTTTCCAAACTGCTACAGACTTTAGCACCTTAAAAAAAGTGGTATTTCATAATACGGTAATAGTACAAAATACAAAGTTATGTGTGAACACTATAAGAAAACTGAGAAATACTGGAATAGTGTTTACTATCTGACATTCAAACCTTTGGTTCAATTTGGCTTTAATTGTTAAAATAGATTAGCAGGAGACATCCCAAATTCCAGAATGGGAATAATACATATTACAAAACAATCAAATTCCCAAGCTAATGTACAAATACATTACATTCTCAATCAAAATCTCCTCAGAGTTGATTTACTTAAACCTCAACAAAAGTCATTTTAAAATTCACATGGCGTAAAAAACATGAATGAGAGTATCAAGAAATATTGTAAAAACATGGATAAGTGGTTCCATTGTACTAAAATCAAACATCAAAAAATTTTAAAAAGAAATAATTAAAATGACATGCTGGCCCAGAAATTAATAGAGTAAATTAATGCCTAGAAATAGAATGAATTTCATAAAACTTTAACAGAGTAGATCCTTCACACTCATAAGTCACACATCCAAAAACCTTTGAATATTTCCAAATTTACTAATATCATGAGGACACTTGTACCAGTACAGAGCAAAATGAATAAGGATAACTTGGTGAGTTTTCCATAAATCCCAAATTATTCCCTTTAAAGAGGGGTTACAGCGTCTTTATTCACCTGAAATTATGTGTAAAGGTAAATATTTTGTTTTGAAGTCCACTGCAAACTAAAACATTTGCAATTCTTTATAAACAGCCTTGCCTCTTTTGTTTTTGTTTGAAATCAACGTTTAAAAATCATATTATTTTGGATACTGGTAAATTAACATTACAGTGTCACTGTCCCCTATAAAGTGAAGCAAATTTTAACTGACAAAGTTAGTAATCCTTTGAAAAACCTCAATCATTATATAAATATAAGCTAAAATCAATCAGAAGGCTTTCCTTTTTCTCAATAAAAATCATCTGTCTAGATTTCTTTCTTACTCGACATCCATAACCAAGTTTCCAACTTGAGCCTTTTGCCACAAAGAAGCAAACTTTTTAAGCACTTTATGAGATTTGCTCATGACCCAAAACAAGTAACTAGAAAACAAAAGAGCCATATAATGAGTTGAAGATACTAGGTTGTCAGCTAGACTCATGTGCTTGCTAAATTATTCAGTCCTGCCCAGTGGCCTCACCAGAGCAAAATTACATATTGCTACATTACATAAACATTTGGTGTTTACCTCACAAATAATACACACTGCCAATGTTAAAGAGTTTACTGGGTATGATAGGATATAATCATTTTGAAACAATGGTAAAAGGAAAAACTGAAGAAATAAAAAAAAAAAAAAGGAAAGAAATCTTATTCATTCAAATAAGCTGCAAACAGATTTAAGTATTAAAAAATTAAATCAGAAGAACTATAGAGAAACAGAAAATTCTATTCATTTCTGAGATTTAAGAAGCAAGCAAAAGGAGAAATTGGAAAATACTGACAATTACATAAAAATATAACATTTCTACACTGGAAAAATCTAAGCTAAATTTAAAAAGAACAAACTAGGGAAAGAATTTTCATCAACTTTCACAAATACTATATATAAAGCATTTCTTTTTTTTTTTCTTTGCCCAGCAGCTAGTGTTTTAAAAAGCATTTATTTTACTTGTAAGAATATCAAGACTATAAGGAAAGAGCTAAACAGGCAAATAATTCACATGGTAAGAAACACCAATCACAATGTGGTTTTTTCACATCTCATATAACTAAAATGAGAGAAAAGCCCAAGTTAACATTTTTTTTCCCACCATCTAGATCCAAAATATTCGTAGAATTTCTTCTCTATAAAAGCAGGTCAGCCAAGTTACAATCCTGGGCACAAATATTTTAAAAAGTCAGTAACATTTAAAGAAACACGATCAGACTTGCTAAACAACATATTCCACACATACTGACGATTAATATTTTATGCTTTTTCTCCCACTTGTAATGTCTTTTTTAAACCTTTTCCTACTTATTTTTAGGGAAGAAAATTCACACAACATCCTCTAGAATAAAAATACTAAGGGAAAAAAATTCAGCATTATTTTATCAATTAAAAATCTAGGTAACAGAGGTTATGACCTCATCTACCATTACAAATTAAAGTCTGAAATCTCCACAAAAAGCAAGGTTTTTCTGATACTCAGTTCAGTACCCTTAAGTACACCTGACACTTTACCCTATTATTTTAAAAGCATGTAAAAGAGGTGGCTTTTTTAATAAAAGATTCACACATTTTATAAATTTCTATACCATTCATATCACTAATTAAAGGACTGGTTCAGGATTTTTAATTTCCATAGGAAAAAACTGAACTTCAGGTAGAAGAATAAAGAAAAATTACTTAATTTCAAGTTCAAAGTCATCTAGTTATTTGTATCAGTTTGCTAACACCAGTTTTATTGGAAAATATTATTTATGAGCATTCCCTACTTTGTTTTAATAATTTATTATCTGTAGGCTCATGGGGCTACATCTTGTGGTTTAAAGGGCTTATAATAAATCTGAACTCATTTGCTTTGCTTAAATAGTAGAGTGCCATCTTTATCTGAGACAATAGAGCCAAAAATTAACACCATTGTTTTTTCACTTGTCCTCACTGTTAACATTTCCATTTTAAAATTATTAAATTATTAAATTTGTAACTAAATTAATAAAATATAAATAGTAGCCTACCATGGTTTTCTATAGTATTTTAGCTTCTTTTTCCGATCCTTTCCCCTCTTTCTCGTGGTCTTTACTAGGCACTGTTTTGTGTGACAATACCTCCTCATAAGCCTTAGTCCCCTGACAGCTCAGCGTCAATACAGCAAAGATGTTTGAAGACCTGTTCTCTGGAATACACCTGTAAGAGAAGAGGAAAATTTCAAAAATGCTTATTTACAATTAGTTTCAAATGTGAATGTGAAGCCCATAAACATGTTTATAGAGGAAAATTACCTCAGTTCAAACAAAAAGCTAACACATCCTTTGAAGCCCTGAGCCCAAGAGTCTAGGTGATACGGCCAGAAAAGTTAACCCTCCTGGTGGCTACAAGGTGGTAGCTGGCTGACTTATTATCAATGAGACAAATATATTTGCACACACAGACTCAGCTAAGAAACACCACCTGGAAGAGTAATACTACTACTGGTGGCAACAATGATGCAATTAACCATCAGATTTTCAATTAGAAATTGGTATTACTCAGACCTATCTGAAAATTCAGTAGATAATAAACCTGAAAATGTGTCATGATGTTTTCCCATTGATACTGCCATTAGACAACAGATACTACATGTTAGCACAATGTTTGTTCGTTAATTATTTTTAGGTCTAAAATTCAGAATGCTCTTTTGGCTCTACTCCCCTAACTCCCAAAAGATCCTACTTGTCCCTCAGCTTGTATGCACTGCTATGCCACAAGCTACTGAATATTCACTAGATCTTAACTTCATTAACCCTGGATATGCCTTGCCAGAATTAGCCAGTATATTTCTGCCCAGAGGTCTAATTATCATTCTGTTATCCACTTTGTTCTACCTTCATAAGATTTTATTTTATTCCAGATAGTGTAAAAGTCAAGTCTTTTGAGTACTCAGGAAATCTTTATATACTAGAAGCCCAGCTAGTGAAAAAAGAAAAACACAAAAACAAGGGCTAACATCAAAATACAACACATGCTTTCACTACATGGATATCAGAGGAACTAATTTACGTAACACATATAAAAAACACAAAGAAAAATACCTTCCTCTTCATCTAAATATCTTTCTTTTAAATTTCCTTTAAATAAGAAAACACCCTTAGAAGACTATTGTTCATAACAGTTTCTTAATATTATTGGTTGCTCACTTAAAGACATAAATTCCTTTTTAAATTATTTGGACCAGGAAAATTACAGATGTGACATTTAACTCTTTTCAGTACTTCAAATGAAAACACAGACCCACAATTACAGTCAAATGACACTTAGCTGTGTGTGACCTACATGCAAAACTATTCATATCCTCTAACCACCTTTCCTAGCTCTGGTTTACAAAATCTACCTGAAATAAGCCAGTGAAGCTTGATTAAAAAAAAAAAAAGGTATATAATTGAACATATTCTAACAAACAGAACTTACTTGGGTTATTATTCATATCGCATTTAAGAGGGAATGCACAAGTGCTATAATTCATAGGGTCCTTTTGTACAACCAAGTGAAGAAACAGAGATTAAAACAAGATCTCAGGGTAAGAGGTATTTCAAAAATGCTCATCACTAAAATTGTACCTTCCATATAAAGATCATACTACACAACGAAAGTCTTCAGCATCTCCCATTCCCAAACCTACTCCATTCTAGGGGATTCAACCATTCAGTACTTAGCTGTAAATCCAGCAGCCAAAAAGGATTGCTATGTGTCCAGTTGAGAACTGAAACCAAGTCCACAAGCTTTCTCTGTAAAGGTGTGAAGTCAATAAATCAACCATTTCAAGAAAGTAGATTGAAAGCAGAAAGATTGGGAACAATGCTAAGAAAGAGCTTCTTTCTGATGTAGTGGGGAAATTATGAGTCACCAGTATAAGAGTACAGTACTCTGCAGCCATTTAGCATAGAGGGTAACTACATTACCCATACATCAACAACCTCTAGAAACTTCAGAGGATAACAGCACAGTGCAATAATTTACAATAAAAGCACAGATTCTTACAAACATATTCTGTCAGTGCTGTAAAATGAACTTAGAAATCATGTGACCAACCCTACCCTCCGTCTATGCATGAAACAGAATCAGACATTATGTTCATACAGTTAACCAGTGACAGGGCATGGTCTAGAAGCTAAATTGTAAATCAATACTGTTCCCCCACTATATCAATCTGTTTGAGAAAAAGTCCAGTTGTATTTGGTTTACTCTATGCAGACAGGGAGCAACTGCAACACATTTTTAAAGAATTTCTCTTTTTTAAGTGGGCCTTGAAATTTCAAAAATACCAACTTTGCCATTTAATAGCTATGTGTCCTTATTAGAAAGCCACGTAACTCAAAAAGTCACTTAATTTCTTTGGGTCTCAGTTTCCTTTATATATAAAATGATAAGTTATTCCATTACTAATTAACAGATAACACTGATGGAACTCAAACTTTGTACCAGGCACACCAATGACCAAGAGCTTTTCATACATTAATTCATTTAATCCTCACAACAAGTCTCAATTACTGTCTCCATTTAACACACAAGGAAACTAAAGCATAAAGGAGATACTATAACCTGATTAAAATCAAAAAGCAAGTTAACAGGGGAGCCAAGATTCAGATCCAGACCATCTTATTTAATATTATTTTGGCTATAAAAGATTTACATTTATTTACTTCATGGGATCAACTTTAGCTATTTCAAAAATAAGTCTATGTGAATTACTAAGGCTGTATATAGCACCCAAGCTTTAGAGTCAGATAGGCCTTAGATTAAAGCACCAGTTTTGCCACTTCCCTTATCTGAGCCAGTTTTCTTACCTGTGCAATAGGGTGACTAGTGAACGAGACAGGTTATTAAAAAAAAAAATACCTATTAATATCTGTCAAATAGTATACACTCAATAAATGGTTTCAGGAAAAAAACAAACACACCTTAAATTTTCTAATGTTAAATAGAAACGTTTTGTTTACACATCAGATGTATGTAAATCTCTCTGAATAACTAAGCTTAGAAAAATACTAGCTGTGCTCAACTTAGAACAGCTTTAGGCAACAGATGGAATGCTATGTAAAGGCGTGTGTATCACTTTTTATTGAGGTTTTTTTTTTTCAATTAGTAGAGATTATTTTTAGAGCAGTTTTAGATTTATAGGAAAAATGAGTGGAGAGTATTTCCTTTTCTCCCCACCACACACAGTTTCCCTTACCATTGACATCTTGCATTAGTATGGTACGTTTGTTACCAATGATGAGCCAATGTTGATATATTATTAACTGAAGTTCACAGTTTACATTAGGGTTCACTCTGTGTTGTAGATTTTATGGGTTTTGACAAATGACATGCATCCACCACTATAGTATCATACAGAATAGTTTCATTGCCCTAAAAATCCCCCGTGCTCCACCTATTTGACCATCCCCACCTCCCCACAAGCCCCTGATAACCACAATTTTTTTTTTATACTCTATGCTTTTGCCTTTACAAGAATGTCATAGCTGGAGTCATACAGTATATGTAGCCTTTTCAGACTGTCTCTTTCATTTAATGATAAGCATTTAAGCTCTCTCCATGTCTTTCCATGACTTAATAGCTCATTTCTTTCTATCACTGAATAATTCAATTGTATGGATGTATGATACTTTATCCATTCACCTGCTGAAGGACATCTTGATTGATTCCAAGTTTTGAAAATTATGAATAAAGTACTACAAACATAAGTGTTTCTGTGTAGACATAAGTTTTCAACATCTTTGCATAAATACCAAGGAGAGCAATTGCTGGATCATATGATAAGAGTACAGTTAGTTTTTTTTAAGAAACCACTAAACTGTCTAAGTGGCTATATCATTTTGCATTCCCACCAGTAATGAATGAGAATTCCTGTTGCTCCATATCCTCCTCAGCATTTGGTGTTATCAGTGTTCCTGATTCTGGCCATTCTAATACGTGTATAGTGGTATATCACTGTTGTTTTACTCTGAAATTTTCTGATAACATATGTTGAGCATTTTATTATATGCTTATGTGCCATCTGTATTATCTTCTTTAGTGAGGGGCCAAGATTTTCTAGCCATTTTTTAATTGGGTTATTTTCATATTGTTTAGTCTTAAGAGTTCTTTCTATTTTGGATACCAGTCCTTTATCTGATATGTGTTTTGCAAAAACTTTTCTCCCAGCAGCTTGTTTTTCATCCTAGCAATGTCTTTCATAGAGCAGAAATTTTTAATTTTAGTTTATTCCAACTTATCAACTTTTTTCTTTCATGGATCTTGCTTTTTTGGTGGTAGTGTATCATTTTTTAAACTGACTCTAACAGTGAAAGGCTTTAGACATCAGGCTACTCAGCCTACAAAGCAAGGTTCTTTTATGTATGAGTATTAGACCCTTTCATAAGGCACAAATCTCAAAACTAAAGAACTATACTTTCTACGTTCAAACTATAAAAATTAGTCCAATATTTAATTCATGAGTAAATACAGACTTACTAATTAAATGTCTATTCTGTACTTGGTACTATGCTTGATACTACAGAGGATACAACGACGAATCAACTCCGAGCATACTAAGGGAAGAACAAACACATATCAATATAAAACTCCACCCAAATTTCTTCAAATAAATTAAACTTTCTCTACATGGTAGCATTAAATTTCTGTGCAATACTAATGTGAAAAGAATACTGAATTTCAGTACTTGCCTCTGGAAGTTTCCCTTTTTTGTATTAAAAAAACACACGAGGGAAGGCTAAACTGAAAATCCTATAAATTACATATCAATAGCTAATATAAAATCCTTACCTAGTTCAAAAATCCAGCTACTCATCCCTACCTAAAAACACCTATAATAATAGAAAAGCTTGATACCACCATATCATTTGAAGCCTTACAACACCAGGCAGAGGCCAAAAGGTCCCTTCTCAGTTAACAGCATTAACAAAGATGACACAATGACTATAATCCTAACCTAAAATGCACTGAATGAACCAGTGAAATCGAACCTGAATATTTACTGTCAGTAAGCAAAATGGAAAAGCTCTTCTCAAGTAACCAATCAAAAAAGGGGATAAGCTGGGCATGGTGGCTCACAACTGTAAGCCTAGCACTTCGGCAGGCCAAGGCAGGAGGACTGCTTGAGCTTAGGACTTCCAGATTAGCCTATGCGAGACACCACCTCTACAAAAAATTAAAAATTAGCTAGGCATGGTAGTGCACACCTGTAGTCCCAGCTACTTGGGAGGCTGAGGCAGGAGAATCATTTGAGCCCAGGAGTTTGAGGTGGAAGTGAGCCATGATGACACCACAGCATTCTAGCCAGGACAACAGACTCTTGTCTACAGAAAAAAAAGGGGGGCAGGCCGGGCGCGGTGGCTCACGCCTGTAATCCTAGCACTCTCGGAGGCCGAGGCGGGCGGATTGCTCAAGGTCAGGAGTTCAAAACCAGCCTGAGCAAGAGCGAGACCCCGTCTCTACTAATAATAGAAAGAAATTAATTGGCCAACTAAAAATATATAGAAAAAATTAGCCAGGCATAGTGGCACATGCCTGTAGTCCCAGCTACTAGGGAGGCTGAGGCAGAAGGATTGCTTGAGCCCAGGAGTCTGAGGTTGCTGTGAGCTAGGCTGACGCCATGGCACTCACTCTAGCCCAGGCAACAGAGGGAGACTCTGTCTCAAAAAAAAAAAAAAAAAAGAGTAAGAGCAATTAATACAATATCAAGTGTCTGGGTTTATCAGGCAGCACTTGAGCCTCCTGATTTTATGACATTGAGTTGGTATCTTAATCTCTCAA